>CM040238.1:77788302-77811654 GCA_022545495.1 Chrysanthemum lavandulifolium
ATTGAGGGGAGAGTATTTAAAATAAAATATTTTCAAACGATGTTTCTTCACAAAAGTTCCGCCTGTATAATATAAGTGGTGATCTAAAGATTTAATGTTATGTCATGGTATGATTTTTTCTTTAGAATCAAGGTCTTTCAAAATGAAATTTTTCTGCTTTGTTTGATTGTGAAATTGTTTTGTTTTACTTAAAAGATCTCTTAAAATCATCATACCGACACTAACTAGGGTGAGTGTAAACCGCACCACAAACGCAAAACCCGCACAAAACCGCAAAACCCACACCGCAAAACCGAAACCGCGAATAAAACTGCAAGGGCGGTTCTTGAAAATAAAATCAGATTATGGGCGGTGTCGCTTCCACCAAAACCGCACCGCAAAACCGACCCAACCGCAAAGTCATATTCATATATATTTTTATTTTAAATAAACAAACTATATTCTATAATTTTGTATGATTAAATACTTTTGTTAATATTTTCATAATTAGTTATTAAACTAATTTTAATAGTTAATTATTTTCCGAGTTTTTATATCATATAATTTTGTTTTTCTATCAATATATCGTCGAAATTTTAAAAAATTCATCGTGATTTGACTTTTATTATTCTAGAGATTTATAATTTCATACTACTACCCAACATTAGTATATATGTGTTTTACTCATTATGTAACCATATGATATATTTATATATGATATATTTATTCTATAATAAATATATACCAAAAATAGAATTTGAAAAAAACTTTAAAACCAAGAACCCAAACCAAGAAAACCAAGAAATCAAGAAACCAAGAAACTCAAGAAAACCGCTGGTCATGATTCACATTTTTTAAAACCGCCATTGCGGATGCACTGGTTTTTACCAAAACTCGCACCAACAAGACCATGCTCACCCCTAACACTAACAATCTTTAATGTCATAAAATGGTCCTTATCCGCATCTTTCAAAATTGAATCTTGCCACGCCTTTTCCCAAATTTTTCTAAATGATTTAATACTGGGATCATAAATCTCAAATGGTTTGATATTTCTGATCGGGTAGAGATCGTGTTTTAAATCTCAAACTGCTTTAAATGGAATTGGTTTTAGTCCTTAAAGGCATCCTCGCCCATGTGCCAAACGATTTCAATATACATAATGCACATGTTGAGGATGAGGATTTATCCAAAACAAGATGAGTATTTAAACAAGGCCACATTTTCTCCCATGTTTTAAACCTAATTAAATCATTTGGGATCCAAAATCTCAAAGGGTTTGATATTTTTGATCGGGGAGAATTTGTGATTTAATAATGAAATTTGATAAAAGGTGATCATTATGATTTAATTGTGCGGGTCGCTTCTCATATGTGCTAAACGCTTTCAATCTCAAGCACATTTTGAAGAGGAGCATAACCATCGAGGTACAAAAGCTTTTAAAGTTATTTATAAAGTACCTTGATTGAGTTTTCAAATGGTTTCTTAATGGCTCTTGTGATTGTGGATGTGCTACAAATTAACTCTTGCCGCTATGTGATAAAATGATTTTAAATATCCTATCCACATATCGAGGGGAGAATTTTACCAAGAAAATCAAATGGCTTTTTCAGATGAAAATTGTGATCAAAGAAAATATTTCAAAGTCCTTTGCCTCCTTGTGCTAAACAATTTCTAAATCATACGCACATGTCGTAGGGAGGTTTTCTAAATGATCAAAACTATTAAGGTACAAAATGTTTTGATCTCGTATCACAAGTACCTTGATTGTTTTTCCAAATGATTTTTCAATTGGTTTGAGAAGGAATGAACTGCACTCAAAAGACCCACCATTTTACTTTATGCACGGAGTTATAAGGATGGTTAGGTTAGGTATTTGTTCCACGATCCCGCCAGAGTCGGAGGATCTACCCGTGGACAATCCACTAGATAGTGTAGAGTCCTTAGGTATATTGAAAAAGGAGAAAAGTGAGATATGGAAGAGCGCGGATCGAGATGTAGCTAGTATCGGAATAAACCCAACAAGGTTCTAGTTATGAAGTCCTTGTGAAGCAATCAAGGGGTTGAAGAATGAAAAGAATTGAATGTGAAAAGGGGTGAAAAGAAATAGCCCTCCAATAATTCAACCTTAGGGCGTAAACCGGTTCATTACATATGCTACCGGTGGTTACTAAGGTAACATTGGTATTGAAGACAAGACGTCATGGACCCAAAGGATGCAACCGCACTAAACTTCCCAAGCTACCAAGTTCCTCTTAAAGGGCTTGTTTCATTCTCACGGGAACCGACATAATCTATCGACTTTCTCTTAGAGATTGTTGATATTGAAGAAGGAGACCTCTCTCCTAGTCTCCCAAGACAGAGCCAAAATTGCACAATTGAGTCTAGAGCCAAGAGATCATCCATGATATCTCGTTAGGACACTATATTAATGAAGACTTGTCGCTTTCACACAATGTGGAAAGTAAGATTATATATTAAGAGTCCCACGATTATCCTTGTGGTATTGCCGTAATATCCCGAGTGGTATGTAAAAGTATTCACGGCGAAGAGGAAATCCTTCTAGAGCCAACATCTAACAAGCTCTTGGTGGGTGACATGAGATCTTCTCGTGAAGATCAAGCTTGTGACAATCGGATAGAAACGATGGGGAGATTCATTCTGAATCAACCTTGGTCCAGAATGGAATTGACGAATACTTTTGGAAAACCGCTCGATGCGCAAACCTTCTTTTCTCTAGCACGTCGAATGTGTACTCATTTCAAATTCAAAAAGTATCTCTCGATTGAAAAATACTTTTAGAAAACCGCTCGATGTGCGAATCTCTTCTTTTCGCAAGACGTTTAATGTGTACTCATTCTCTAATACAAAAGTATTTTGTTTGAAAATTGATCTTTCTCATAAAACCTTCGTCAGACATAAAACTCTTTCTTCAATCAATACGCCGATTGTTTTTCAAATCATTTTCATCAATCGTTGAATCTCAATTTGTCGGTTCACTCACTCCGTGTTGTCTTATTTGACGCGTTGCTTAAGAACGCCTAGAATACCGCGAAACCTGCACAAGGAGATTCTAGAATCCCACTGATCACAAAAGATTTGCATCGATCAACGGGGAACCGCGGGTCGGTACTCAATTCAACGAAAGTGATCAAAGACACTTTCGCGCTTTATTGTTAACTCACGTTGCAGTACATTTGGACGGTGCAAACGATCGTAATCGAGAGTCAATCCAAAGTCGCATGCTCACAACATCCACACTTAATTTGAAGAAACTATGACCGGTGCATATCTACATAACTCGCTCGATATTTCATACTATGCTTCGCTTTCGTCACGAAATATCATGAACCAAGAAGGCTTCCGCAACTCGGCGGAAAGATGTCATGATTCAAAAGCGTGAGCATGTCGGTCCAAAAGTCACAACTTCACATGATGGAAACACAATACAGGGTGATCCAGAGATTTCTACCGTCGATGATCTCAATGAAAGCTCAAGATCATCAAAGATGTGGATCTTTGAAAGGCCTCCACTAAAGTACAAACTATGCGGACTTTGAAGTTGCACTACAAAAGCACAAAGATTATGGAATCAAGAATTCATGTTCACGAGCTCAAGACCAAGATTAAATAGAATGCTAGGATTCAAAATGTAAATCATGGGGTGACCTCCCTTGGGAGATTTTTAGGAATTAGAAAATTCCATAGTAAAAGAGTCTGGCACACCAACTATTATCTAGCATAAGTTAGCTGTAGACATATAGTTATTTACGTTATTTAGCGCTTATTAGTTAGTTCAGAGCATAGATTAGTTTAGTGTAACACCGTGATGCAGGACGGTCTTTACCATCGTATCCCTCGATCCACAGCCAATAGGAGGTCGCTTAGATTGTAACCTATAATACCCCCACCTCCAAGTAGAGGGTTGGAAGTTCTAATCTAATCTTTCACTTTTGATAAGCAACTCTTCTAGAATTCCTCTCAACTCTCTTCATCTATTTCCAAATGGCTTACTTGTTTAATCACAATCCTAGACCAACCGAATCATCAAACAACATAAATATCACGATCCTTCATCCTTTTCAAAGAAACTTCAAAGATAATCCATACTTCACATAATTCCCAACACAACCAATAACTTCCTTCGCTCGTAGTTTCACCAATTCCATGTATTGTTCTTATGCAGAGATTCTATCTTCACCCATAGCCGCCATCCGTGACGCCTCTTTAGAAGTAATAGCCTCGATAAGTAGTCGGCTTAAGAGACTCTACCTCTTCACCATTTGCAATGCAAGTCTGCGACGTAGTCCTCAAAACCAAATCGACTAGGGCTTTTGCATTTCTACGAGGTCTATCATGGGCTATAGACCTATCTTGCTCATTTTCCAAATGTGGTGAACTTGGTTGATCATTTGTATCAACCATCGTGAAGTAGCATCGTGATCCATATCTTCTAGAACAACGTGCTTCACCGCTTAGGAACATCCTCCACCTTTCTGGAACACCCTCTCAAGATTGTAACACCCCAACCCGACAAGGGTAGAAGTGCCACATTCGTGTCATATCGTAACATACAAATAAAATATTTCAGCGGAAGCCTCATAAAATAAATTACCAAGTCATAATAACGAATGACTTACAAAGAAAATACAAAACCCAATATGTCAATAAAATGATATGAAATATCAAACAATCGCCTTCAAAATAAGTCCAAAATCATAAGGTAACTAGGGTCGGTCCACTGTAATAATCAAACTCTCACCCATCAAAGCCCATCTTCAAATCTAAAACCCGCCGCAGAAAAGAAATGCGGCCGAGCTTAAAAGCCCAAAGGAACAGATATAACCAAACGAAAGCTAAATAAAAGCGTAAACGAAATGAAACAAAGGAAACCGATAACAAGGTCGCAATAAAAGAGAACAAAGAGTCAAGGAGGATCCCGCAGAACACAATTATACGTATATCCAAACGAAACAGATAACGAGGAGAACTAAGCAAAGCAAAGCATCAAGACATATATACAAGCACATACAAACCAGAATACAAGCATCAAACATAAGCAAGCATAGCGCAAGACGTTGCATCCACACAATATATATGTCATACAATCAATTCAGAAATCAAGACATACAGCCAAACAGATATCTACATGAAAGCTGAAGAAATTAATTAATAAATGAGCAAAGGAATCACACAGTCAAAAACCCTTAGTCAAGACATAACCAAGATCATAACAATGAAAGTACTAGCATAAGAATAAACATGGCAGTACACGTAATAAGTAGGAATACAAAGATGAACATTATAATTAAATGAACCAGTGGACATAGTAGGAAATTAAACAAGTTAACAATCCAGACGCCATAAGTTGAACCATTTACCCAAATCAATCCGTAGCATAGACAGTAAATGTAAACATAGCGTGTCAACAACAAGCGTATAAGGATACAAACGGATAGTCATAGACCACGAGATTAATCGAACAAGTACACATAATAAAAGATAACCATCAATTACACATTAGCAAGGTCACCAGACAATTCGTAGGGTCACATAACAAAGGAGATCACATATCATCGATGACAATAGGTAACCTCAATAACCGTGATATTAATCATATCATAGCAAGATAATCGTGAGTCACATAAAACATGAATATCATAATCAAATCCAAAGAACATATAATAACCCGCAGACGTGAATGGAACGATAGTCCAAGTAACGGAATGAGAATGCATGTATCAAAGCAATGGAATATATATATCTTGGTAGTAGGGTGAATATATAGGGTATTGAGTAATGAACGCTTAATACAGTAATATGGTGCAACGGGAAATACAGAGGTACAATATAGGTTTATCAAAAGTGTGCGTTTATCGTAAATCTATCCCGAGCCAACAAAACAAACCATATCAAGAAAGGCAATAGCAGCCAAGTAACCAATAGTAACCATTGTATCGGAGGGGGCGACCTCTGAATACCAAACCAACATGAGGAGACCTCAAGAATCAAAGTGAGAGCTAGCTCCCAAAATGCGTGGGGTGTATTGCACACACGCACCACATCACCAATACAATATCAATATCAATCCAATACAATACAAATCTAGGATGCATCCATACGCCCGCAATACAATAGTGGCCAATACAATATCCGCCGCAATAATCAATAATAATGGGGACGGTGTGTAACATCACTCATAACACTAGAGTCATGCCATTGGTGCATCAATGACACGGACATAGAACCCCATGCCTAGTTAATGGCTCGTATCAAACCGACAGTCGTGAAAAAGTTCAAAGTGTAGCAATGTATATGTCTTCATAAGCAAATGTGCAATATCAATGGTTCACAATTCGTAGGTTTGTAGCAACAAATCCAATATCAAAGTTCAAGAAGTTATAATTCAATATCAAAGTTCAATATCATAGGTTCAATAGCACAGTCAATACAATACCAAGAGAGCAAAGGGGTCAATAACGAAGTTCAGCAATGATTCAATAATGAGGCCAAAGCGAAGATTCAAGAACAATGATTCAATAATGAGGCGCCAAATAGCAAAGATTCAATAGCAATGGTTCAATAGCAATGGTCAAATAGCAAAGAATTATCATGTTTAGCAAAGTCGAAGGATCGAAAGTCATGAGAAACCCCCACCGAAAAGGGATAGAATATTCGCATCTTAACGCCGATGAAAGGAAAGCAAACGAATGAATGAACACAAAGATATCGACGCTACGCCTTCTTCAACGAATCTACACGGATTACGGTTCGCATAATACTTATTAGCTCATTTAAGTCATAATGGATTTATCAGACATTATTTTTAGTGTCACATGCTAATGTTACATCATCAGTTATACTCCTATGACTTGCAAAGCCTTCCAATATAGTGAACTACTCTTATTGGTGTGTTTACTATAGTAAAGTTTTGTAGTCATTAACTATAGCCTTTGTATTTTACACAAGGACGCTCAAGCTTAATTTCCTATTGAGTATATATATTCCAAATATTAACTCATATACTTCAGAACCTTATATTATATAATAAAAATAAGGTTTTTCGTATTATAACATTAAAATATACACACAAGAGAAATGACCAAACATTCCATTACTTGTCAAAGACCAAAACATTTTAGTTACAAAACAGTCTTATAACGACAACAATTTAAACGACTCAATAAATTCAAGTTCAAACTAATAACTAATTAGTATATATATATTATACCTGTATTAATGGCTAATTATGTTTGAAAAATGTATGTAAAGTTTATTCTCCCTCAATCGAACTATACCACAGCTAGTTTAATGCATATTTACTTCACTTTTAATTACTACTCATAAATCTTAAGTATAGCTCTTAATGCATGCCCACCATCATGATTTAAACTCATTATAACTGTAAGTGTGTCATATTATAATACAACAAGATTTCTGAACTTATACTTGTATATTAACGCAAGATTATAATTATGGTTTAATATATACCTCCAGTGATAGTTCGAACCGAACAAGAACACAAGCAACTGCACCGATTCGAACCCCAACACTATGATTCAACGAGACACGATCGAATACACAACTCAAGAGTAACCGAACACGATTGCGAACAGGAATTCAAGTACATGTACTAATGTGAAACGAGGTATAATCGAGGCCCAATCCCAAGCATACTCCAATAGCTAACACGCATTCGCCACGAAATTAATGCCGCAAGTTATCGAACCAACCTTTTGTTAACTAGAACCTCCAACTAAACGAGATCGAAAACAGTCACGAACCACAACAAGTCAAAATTGTATTTGTAGGTTTAAAGGCTGACGCATGAAATCATATACCCATGCAATTTGATATTTAGAGTTGTTTAAGGTTTTGCATGTGAAGCAAAGTTAATGTGTGAGATAAAGAAGGAGGTGCCGAATTTTTAGGGAAGAATTATCCTCCTCAATCTTCCCATTTAATTTGATCAATCTTCGGTGCTAGTACAAAATACAATAAATATTTTCGGTTATAGGCTAGGTAACATGGGAATGTGATTGCCGAAAATCAGGGAGCCTTAATCTTCTCAACCCTTTCCAAAATTACTTGTTCTTATCAAGTATTCAAAATGTGTACCAGACATAATAAAGTTTCGGGTTCTATAAGGGACGGTGATGTTTACATATTCTAAGAGTGGTTGATTTTATTGTGACTTAGGGTAATTTAATTTAGCAATGCCTCATAGTTTCAAAATACATAAGTGTGAATCGATTATGTATCTAGTATCTGAATTAGAAAGGTCTTATTATTAGTTATTATTTAAACTTAGGTTACAAGTCGCATTAATTTAATCATCATATAGCATAAGGTCTTAATTATTTAATAACGCTCATAATATTTAGGTAAAATTTCAAATTATATAAGAATTTCGAAAACGGTTTTAGGGTATTACAACATTAGTGAAGGGTGTCTTGAAAATCTAGTCAAAGGCATTAGTGTAAAGTGCCTTAAGTGTACATTCGATATGGTGTGATTCGATGTACTAGTTAGAGTAGTATTGGGTCAAGGGATATTGATATTCTTGTGGATGTTGATATAAGGAGTTGATCTCCTTTGGTGTTAGGAGATTGGTGTAGTGTTGGGTAGTAGTTCCTCCATTGTAATGGAACTAGGTGCTTAGCCTAGTACCTAATAAAGGGTAGGCGACGTTGTGTTAGGGATGGTTCACCTTGGAGTGAAAGAACCCGGTGGTTAGCCTAGCACCGAATAAAGGGTAGGCGACGTTGTGATAGGTGTGGTTCACCTTGGTGTGAAAGAACCCGATGGTTAGCCTAGTACCGGAAAAAGAGTAGGCAACATTTTGAAGGTTTCTCCACCATAAGGATTCGGTGTTATGTAGTGCTTACAAACTCTCGAGTAGGTGACTCGGGGAGTGGAGTAGGGCAAGGAAGGTGTCCTTGTAGCCGAACCACTATAAATACTCGCTTTGTGATTTTCTGCTTCTTACCTTTTATCTTTTCATTACATACTTATACCTATATGTGCTTGATCATCAACATCCAACATACACATCTAAATAGATTGACATAAGTTGATCTAAATATTTAAAAGAAGTTTTAAATTGGTAAAACTATTCAACCCCCCCCCCCCTTCTAGTTTTCCACACGGATGAAAATGTAAAAGCAGACGAAAACATAAAAAAGGGAAAACGCAGCAAAAAGCAGATGAAAATGTAAAAAGCAGACGAAAGCGCCAAACACGGTTGGCGTAAAAGCGGACCAAAACGTAAAAAGCAGACGAAGGCGTAAAAATGGGCGAAAAGATAAAAGCAGGCGAAAACCTAAAAGCAGGCGAAAATGGAAAAAAAGGGATGAAAACGCGCAAAAGCGGATGAAAGCGTAAAAGCGGAAAAAGCAGGCGAAACCGCGCAAAAAGCGGATGAAAGCGTAAAAATGGGCGAATCGTAAAAATGGGCGAAAGCGTAAAAAGCGGACGACAGCGCCAAAGCGGATGAAAGCGTAAAAAGCGGATGAAAGCGTAAAAATGGAAGAAAGCGCGCAAAAGCAGATGGAAACGTAAAAATAGAAGACAACGAGCAAAAACAAATGGAAACATAAAAAGCGGATGAAAGCGTAAAAAGCGAATGACGGGCAAAAGCAGGATGAAAGCGTAAAAAGCAGAAAAATCGCGAAAGCGGATGAAAGCGTAAAAAGAGAAAAAAGCGTAACAAGGCAGAGCGAAAACGTTAAAATGGAATGACGCCCAAAGCAGGATGAAAGCGTAAAAGCGGAGTAAAAAGCGAAAAAAGCGGCGAAACCGAGCAAAAACATATGAAAAGGTAAAAATGGACGAAAACGTAAAAAATGGGCGAAAGCGCAAAACATATGAAGCGTAAAAAGCGGACGGCGTAAAAGCGAGATCAAAGCGTAAAAATGGACGAGCAGCGCAAAAGCAGAGATGGAAGCGTAAAAATGGAAGACAACGAGCAAAAATAAAGGAAACATAAAAAGCGGATGAAAGCGTAAAAAAGCGGATGAAAACGCAAAAGCAGATGAAAGCGAAAAAGCAGACAAAAGCGCCCAAAAGCGGATGGCGTAAAAAGAGGACGGCGTTAAAGGCGATTTAAGCGTAAAAGCGGATGAAAGCGTAAAACAATGGACGAAAATGTAAAAGACGGACGAAAACGTAAAAAACATATGTAAACATAAAAAATGGACAAAAACGTAAAAAAAATGGACGAAAATGTAAAAACACGGACGAAAACGCGCAAAAAAAGATGAAAACGTAAAAAACGGACAAAAACGTGCAAAACAGATGGAAACATAAAAAACGGTCAAAATCTTAAGAAAAACAAACGAAAACGTAAAAAACGGATGAAAACGGGCCAAAACAGATGAAAACCTAAAAAAACAGACGAAAACGTAAATAACATACAAAAACGAAAAGAAAAAGATGAAAACGTAAAAAAACGAACGAAAACATAAAACACAGACGAAAACGTAAAAAAATGACGAAAACGTGCAAAAACGGATGAAAATGTTAAAACTGCGGAAAAAAATAGAAAAACGTATAAAAACATGCAATCTAATGGTGGTTGAGTTATCATCCGACCCTTAAGGGACCCATTCGACCCATTTATTGACCCATTCGTCCCATTTGTTGATTCAAATAAGTCTAATTGTTGACACATTTGACCTGTTCTTTGCTAATGGGGTAACCCAATCCAACTCATAACTTCTTCTTTTTCACCCATAGCAACTCATTTTTCTCTAAATAGATTGTGATTGCCACCTCTAGGTACAAACACGTAAAAAAACTTACAAAACGCGCAAAAACGGATGAAAACGTAAAAAAACAGGACAAAAACGTAAAAACCTGATGAAAACGTAAAAAACAAACGAAAACGAGCACAAACAGATGAAAATGTAAAAAGCAGGGCGGAAGCGTAAAAAGCGGTCAAAAACACGCAAAAGCAGGATGAAAGCGTAAAAATGGCGAAACGTAAAAGTAGATGAAAGCGTAAAAAGCGGATGAAAACGCGCAAAAGCGGATGAAAGCGTAAAAAGCGGCAGCAGCAAAAGCGATGAAAATGTAAAGCGGACGAAAACATAAAAAGGGACAAAACGCAAAGATAGATGAAAGCGTAAAAAGCGGAAAACGCCCAAAAGCGGATGAGAGCGTAAAGCGGACAGCGTAAAAAGCGATCGGCGTTAAAAATTAACGAAAAGATAAAAGCAGACGAAAACGTAAAAAGGCGGATGACAGCGCAAAACATGAAAGCGTAAAAAAAATGGGCGAAAACTTAAAAAAGCGAAAACGTAAAAATGGCCGGCACGCGCAAAGCGGATGAAAGCGTAAAAAGGGAAAGCGTAAACAACCCGCAAAAGCAGACGAAACCGCGCAAAAAGCGGATGAAAGCGTAAAATGGACGGCGTAAAAATCGCGAAAACACGCGAAGCGGATGAAAGCGTAAAAATGGACGAAAACGTAAAGCGGTGAAAGCTGTTGGATCGATGTACTCTAACCAAACTAACTTTATGTAGCTTGTAAGGGCTTAGCAACCTCGGATTAATCCTAAGTCACTAATAAGGAAACCTTGAATTAACTCTATTAAGTATCACGGAATTTACTTGAATAAAGCTAAGAAGAATTAACTTTAACTTCAGCGATTTTATTAAAAACTACGAACACGCTTGATACAGTTCACTAACAACCCTAACAACTCTAATATTCTCTAATCGCATATGAATTCGTTTCTCTAAAAGTCGTATTCTAAGAGCGTATCTCTAATGCCAATCTAGGGTCCTTTTATAGGCATAAGGATAACCTAGTCGGTTTACAACTTTATTCCTTGTACGACAAGTAATACTAAACTAAACAGAGAACATTCTAGAATTACATAATAATCCTTAACGATTTTGCATAGCAGTCCTTTAACCATGCAGTACTTTGATGAACGAGCAGTACTTTGGCTCTTCAGTACTTTGATTCTTCAGCACTTTGACTTTTCATATCCCAACAATCCTCTCCTAACTTGAATTCTACTTGCTTGATTTCAAGTTCCTTTGTATATTCAACTTTAATATCTTTGTCTTCAAGGAAAGATTGTTTCTTTATCTTCAAAGTTTTGTCTCTGTATTCCCTGTGCTTATATTATCATCATCAAAGTAGTCTTTATCAGTAATTCTTTACAGCAACAATCAGCAAGCTCCATCTTTTCAGCAACATATGACAATTTGTACATCAGGTCATAAAAGTTTCAGTCTATCATCATCACTTCCAGAGGTGTAATCTCTGTGAGAGGTGAACCATTGATATTTTAATGGATTTTGATGTCTCTTTACCAAAGCCATTAACTCCGGAGTAGCCAATATTTAGGTGTGTAAGACCATGGTACATTGATAACCATATGATTTTTAGCAAATCATCGACTATCAACGGTTTGTTTTGTCTTTACCAAAAGCCGTACCCTTTTGGACTAGTTAGTTCTTGTAACCATGGTGAACTAATTACCATATAAATGGTTTTTCCACGACCTTTACCACAAGCCATTTTTCTTGTGGGCTAGCCAACTCTTTACATTTCTTGATATGGTGAGTTGATTACCATACAACTTATTAGCAAGTTGTCAACTATATAACGGATTTGAGATATCTTTACGAGCCATTTGATCATGGATTAGCTTGGTCTTTTGTTAAACATGGTGGGTGATAACCTATTGTTGTAACCATCTCAAAAACAATTTGTTGCTTTTAACTTTTGTTTCAAAATATTTTGACTTAACAAAAGTTTTCTTTTAAAATCATTCTTGGTTTTGTCTTTGTAAGAAGTACTTTGGTTAAATTCTTGTTTGTCCGGTACTTTGAATAAAGTACTTACTTTTCAAAACTTTATATATTTAAACATCATACCGTGCTTATGCTTCATCCTCAACCGTTGTCCATTTGATATACAATTCAATAACCATTAAATTTGTTTCATTCTCTTCTTGACTTCCATTCCATGATCCAACATCCTTCTCATAAGATCTCTTGTAAGTGGATATCTTCTTTCAACTAACATATGGATCATAGTTCCATCTTCTAATTCCAAAGCATGTACTCGATTCTTCAAAGAATCTCGACTTGTAATCTCCCAAGCTTCATCGGTGTTTGTCTCCTCGGTTTCAAATATAGTTGTCGATATCCTAGTAATACTAAGCCAACTCAGGTTGATCGAATATGTTCAAAGTATTCTTGCACTAATTGATATAGTTGAAACAGATCTGCTCTATCTATTATGTATAGTATATCCCATAGCAAATTGAACACTCTAAAGCTTTCATCCTCCCTATGGATCATCAGATAGTTTCCATCCTTTGATTCTACCACTTCAAATGTAGTTATCTTGGACTTCTTTACTGCAGCATCTTTGGATTTAGGATTCTCAAAGTCGACAACTCTTATGTAATTTCTCAGCTCATCAATTGTATCTGATCTTAACTCAATCTTCTTTGATGACTGTTCAGTTGTTCTTTTTCTTTTTAAGCTTCTTTCAGTATCATCCTTAAAAGAAATAATACTCTCAACTTGCTACGATAAGCTTCTCGTGACATTATATTAATCTTTCATCTACGAGTAGTTCGAACACGTAATCCAGTATATCCTTGACCTTTTAGATAAGCCATCATAGCATTTCTTTCTTTAGCCTTACTCATTGTTCTTCTAGGTATAACAATGACTTTTTCGGTATAGCGACTTTAGCATCAAATTTAGCTTGTAGTTCCTAGCGGTGCTTCATTCTTAGCCACTTCAATAGCTCTTATTTATGCTAAAGTCGACTTTTCTTCTTCTTTGTTTCCACCGGTTTGCCTTTGCCTTTGTCTTTTGGATCTAAAACTGGTTGAGAAGCTTGTGGTTGTTCTTGACAACTCTGGAATACTAACACCTCTTGGTCTTGATAGGTTTTGCAAAATTTGAGCAACTGTCTCATCATCACTTGCGGTATGCTCAACCATAGGTGTATCAGCTTCCTCTTCTTATAGAACTGTGGAAGGACCAACTTCTTCATCAAAATTAAGAGTCCTTGGTGTAATTAGTTCACATCTATGAGTTCCTTGAATAGCAGTATCTTGATCAATGACACCTTGATCATCGATTACTTTCTACACGGTACTTTCGGATAACCAAAAGCTGTACTTTTCCATTCTCTTCTTTACAATGGCAAAACCTCAAATAGGCATTGGATTTCCTCCTCAAGCAATGCATAGGACATCTAAATAACTAATCGGTCCTCCCCTTAAATGTATCTTAGTAATTGATCATTCCAATACTCACCACCGGTGATTGAATCTTGAAACATCAAAACCTTTGGTGAGTAAATCAGCTACATTATCATCTATGTGAACCTTGACAACATTAATGAGCCTATGCTCATAACAATCTCTGATAAAGTGATGCCGAATCTGAAAGTGCTTGGTCTTGGAGCGATAAACTGGAATCTTCACAATGCAAATTATACTCTCATTATCAATGTTGATAGGAGTATTCTTGAAGTTGAACCCATAATCCAAAGTTGATCCTACATCCACAAGACTTGTCCACAACGACTTGCGGTAGCAACATAATACCTTGATGGATGATGTTCTTTGCAATAGTTTGCTTCTTACATTTCCATGAGACTAATCTTCTTCCATGATCTTGGCATCCTCCAAGGTGGTTGATATTCTATCATAGTTATCAAGCGCATAATCACTATCTGAAAAAGCTTCCAAGTGAAAAGGTGAATCCTTTAGATCGACAACCCCAACTTAGGTTGTTGTTTCAAATAACTAAAAATTCTCTTCACTACATTCATATGGGAGACCTTAGGTGAGACTTGATATCTTGCACATAAGCGGACAACAAACATGATATCGGGGCTAGATGCGATTAAGTACATAAGACAACCAATCATAGATCTGTACAACTTGACTTAAGCAGGTTGACCATCTTCATCCTTGCCCAATGAGTTGATAGATTTGATATGTGTAGTGGTGGCTTCATAGCATCAAAATTGAACTTCTTAAGAATGTCGAGACATACTTGTCTTGACTTATGAAAATTCCTCCTTTGGTGTTTAACTTGAAGCCCCAAAAAGAAAGTTAATTCACCCATAGAACTCATTTGAAATTCATGTTGCATCAGCTGCTCAAACTCCTTCACCAAGGAATGTTTTGTAGCTCCAAAAATGATATCATCTACATAAACTTGAACCAGCATGATATCTTTCTTATCTCTTTTGATAAACAAAGTCTTGTCAATTGCTCCCCTCCTATAACCATGTTGTAATAAGAAAGTTGAGATCCTTTCATACCAAGCTCAAGGTGCTTGATGAAGGCCATAAAGAGCCTTAACTACTTTGTAGACTTTGTTTTGATGTGCAGGATCTTCAAAACCAGGAGGCTGTTTAACATAAACCTCCTCTGTAATCTTGCCATAAAGAAAGGCACTCTTAACATCCATTTGATAAACATGAAATCCCATATATGATGCAAAAGCAAGGAATATTCAAATGGCTTGAATCTTTGCTACAGGATGTAGCAAACACTTCATCATAATCTACTCCTTCTTCTTGTCTATATCCTTGTGCAACTAACCTTGCCTTGTTTTTGATGACATTCCTCTTTCATCTCTCTTGACTCTAAAAACCCATCTTTTACCAATGAATTTCTTTCCATCTGGTAGATCACATAGTACCCAAACCTCTTGAAGTTTGAATTGAAGAAGTTTTTCTTGCATAGCTTCAACCCAACTCTCTTTAGTTAATGCTTGAGCTACATTCTTGGGTTCTTCTTGAGAGATAAAGCAAGTGAATAAGCATGTTTGGTGATCGTTATAATTCAACACTTACGTTTATAAACAAAGCTAAGTAAAGCATTATGTCGTTTAGAAAAACCCTTAGCTATGGTTCTGGTAAGCACTCCAGAAGTAGAAGGTCCAATAATTTGACTAGTGGGATGATCTTTATGAATCCTTAATGTAGGAGTCTGTGCTACTTCAAGATCATTATCCAAATTTGTGAAATCAGCTCCTTCATTGGAATTTGAGAAAATACCTTCATCATCTAATTCATCATCAGTATCTTCTAAACCAGGCATGGTCGGATCATAATCAAAATTACTGTCGATAGGTGTAGCAGTACTTTGATCAAAAGTAATGTGATCCAAAGTACTGTTAGAGTATTTTGTAGACTTACCCTTTCTCTTTTCTTCTTCAAAATCTCTCCTTTGTTCATCCTCATTGGATTGTGCTATTGTGTCTTGAAAAATAATGCTATGAAGTTCATCTTGAATAGCTTGATCTTGATTGAACAAGGTAGTTTTGGTTCATCGATACTTCTCTTTGTCTCAACAATTATAGTTTCTTCATCGGGGCGACATCGGGTCCAATATTGACTCACGAACAATGTACTATAAATCTTCTTACGTGTGATCAACTTGATTTTCTTCTCTAACAGAACATAATTTATAGAAGGAGTCAAAACCTCAAGATCAAACATCCAATCGGGACCTTTACCCTTACGAAATTCTTGATCTTCTAAAATTCAACATGAAGACAATCGGAACCTTCTTGGTGACCTTGTTGTACACTCTAAATCCTTTCTTTGTTGGTACAATATCCCAATAGATATCCTTCTTGACTTGCCTTCAAACTTTCCCAAGGCATCAATAGTATTAAGAATAGTAAGAGGACATCAAAGGTTACATAAAGCGTATGTTAGGTTTGTTTCCATAAGAAACTCATAAGGTTTCTTCATCGAGGTTTATTGGTGATACTCTATTCAAAACATAGCAAGCGGTGCTTACAACTTCAACCCAAATTGAATAGGTAATAAGGAATGCAAGCATTATTCATTTGCTTCAATCAAAGTTCATTCTTTCTCTCGCAACACCATTCTTTGTGGAGTTCTAGCAATACTAAACTCCCTCTTGATTCCTTTCTTAGCACAAAATTCATCCATAAGCTTGTTCTTGAATTCAGTCCATTATCACATCTAATAGCTCTTACTTTGAGTCTTAATTGGTTTTCCGGGGTATTATAAGATCATGAATAGCATCAAAGGTTTCATCTTTAAATCCCAAAAAATACCCAACTAAATCTCTGCAATCATCTCGTCACAACCAGAGAGTACTTCTTCTTGTTTAGACTTACATGAAACAAGTCCAAACAAATCCATGTGCAGCAGCTCAAAGGTTCTCTAATGGTTTTTCCTCAATCTTCTTGCATGAAGCTTTGTCTTTGTTTACCTTTCTTGCACGCCAAACATGAGTGATCATTCTGTATATTTTGGAAGGTAAACCTCCAACTAAATTTCCTTTAACCAACTTGTTGATATTCTTGAAATTTACATGGCCTAATCTTCTATGCCACGGATGTGCTTCTTCAGTGTTGCCTTTGCTACTAAACATGTTGCTCTTCGTAAGAGAGAAGACTCTTCATATCCAGTTGTACACATCATTAGTTCTTGGTACTCTCGGTACTACCAAGTTATCATCAACAAGCTTGAACTCGGGGAAAGAATGAGACATTACGTGTCGATGAATAACACAGGTGCTTCTTGCCACGATCGAGAGGCCGACAAAGATTGAACTTGAGCTCCTTCACATAACGAACATTCTCAAAATCTATGCTTCACGCCTTGATGGTTCCTTTGCAGTTATTCTTCCTCCACTAGCATCATTCCCAAATGCAACTCTTCCTCCACAATAAGATCTAAAATCGTGAGAATCTCTTTGTCTCTGTCATGTTTCGAGCAACAACTATCCACAATTAGATGATCTTTAAGCTCCTCTTACAGGTTGCTCGCACAAAGATAAGCGAGTTAGTTGATTTTAGGAACCCAAGCCATTCTTGACTTGTGTTCACCTTGTCGAGTTACATACTTAAATTCTTTAAGTATATAATTTCCACTATCTTTAAGCACATGATCAATTATCTTTGGATGTTTCAAAACTTGTGTTGGTTTTTCAATAAAAATCTCTTTTTCATCCAAGTTTTCTTTATTATTTTCAACCAAATTCTCTGTTTCACTCACACTTGCTGAAATTACTGTTTGTTCCCCATCAGTACTTTCCCTCTTAACCCAACTTGTTTTAACTTTTGGTTTAGAGTTCTTTGAACTAGATACTCTTTTTGAGGTGTAACGCCTTCTAGATTGATAGTAATTAGATCTCCTAGGGCTTCCATTCCAAAAAGTGCTAGAAGTACCTTGATTGGGTGAAAATCTAGCAGTACCTTGAGAAGGTACTTGTTGGAATCACTCCTAAACAGTATTTCAAGTATTTATATTTCATATGTAATAGGTAGCTTTATTATGGCCTTTATGTTTGTTTAAGGTCAAGCTTATGTAGAAGGCCCATAAGCTTAGGCCCAAGCCCATATAAGAATGGATGGGAACTAGGAGTGTTGCCCTAGCTTCCCTCCTATAAATACTCTTGTAAACGCTCATTTGAGGGTTGGTTGTTCAAGTTATTCTCTTCACATACACTCTTTCTTAAACCGTATTATTGTTAACGTGTGTTTGTGTGTGTAGCTTGTTCATCCGCCTTCATCTCTTTCTCTATAACTTGTGTTTGTAAAACTAGTGACCTAACAAGTGGTATCAATCGCCAAATAGTTGGGTGTACTCGTTTGTTTTGAAGTTTTGATTTTGGGTCTTCTGGCGTAAGGTTAACGCATTCTTTAGCTCTTTTAAAAATTTGTTTTTGCACTTTTTAATCCAAGATTCTTGTACTTTCAACGTTTTAAGGTGTTAAAATACTTGTTTTGGAAAAAGTTTCAAACTTTATGCGTGGATCATTGTTTTGAACTAGTTTCTATTCGTGTGTGTATTTCTACGCATAGTCGTTTTGAGTGCTTTGGATCATCAAGTTTCACACTTTTGTGTTATTTTGGTGTTATTAGCTATTTCATCACACAAAACTTTTTAGAAACAACTTTGGGCAAAATCAAAATTACGAGTAATCCTACGCGTATCAAAACCCTAAAATTACGCGTAAGATTTTTCCTTGGTTTGATCTTCATTTTCTGGTTTATTCCGTGTTTTCTTACTTGGATAAGTCCGAAAATACGTCGACTGGATATCTTTTGCTTTGTGAAGTGTAAAAGATCATTTGAGCAAAACCCTAAAATTACGCATAAGCATAAGCTACGGCGTAGAAATTCTACGCATAAGATTCACTTTACGCGTAAACTTAGGTCACGCATAAGGTAATCCTCGCCTAACTTTCTCGCCTAACTTTTGTCTCGCCTAACTTTAGTGCTTTTATCCTACTTACGCGTAAGCTAAAACCCACGCGTAACTCCTCATTGTTCGCGTAACCTTTGGTGTTTTACGCATAAGTGCTACTTGGTTCTTGTCTTTTCTCGCTCAAGGACACTTCATCAACAAAGGTTCATTCGACTACAAAGATCCATTTTTACCACACAAGTTCTTCACCATGTCTCAACCACCATACTCTAACTATTTCCCTCACACTTATAATCATCAACAACAACAACAATTAACTCCACAACATCAACAATGGAATCAACAACAAGCTATTTATCAACAACAATTTAATCAGCAACATACTCCACAACTTGGTGCAATTCCACAACCACAAATGGTTCAACCACCACCAACTCTTCAAGCTCTACCCTACACAAACGATTTCAATCAACATCCATCACGAAGCACTATGAAGGAACCCACTTGGTTTGCAAAGATGTGTGAAGCTTTAAGCGACCAACAATCAATTCATGAAGTGGATCACTTGATAGACCTCCAATGCTCACTCCAGGAAACTACGATCAATGGGTGATAAGGTTCTTTAGGTTTTGTGATCTGAAGAAGCCACATGGAAAGTTCTTAAAGAAGGTTATTTTGGAAGGTCACGTAAAAAAACGGACAAAAACGTAAAAAAAACATATGAAAACATAAAAAATGTATGAAAACGTAAAAAAACGGACGAACATGTAAAAACACGGACGAAAATGGGCAAAAACAGATGAAAACGTAAAAAACGGACAGAAACGTGCAAAAACGGATGAAAACATAAAAAACCGAATGAAATCTTAAAAAAACAGATGAAAATAATACGAAAACGCGCAAAAACGGATGAAAATGTTAAAACGGCCCAAAAAATATAAAAACGTATAAAAACACAAAAAACGAAGTCTAATGGTGGTTGAGTTATCATCCGACCCTTAAGTGACCCATTTATTGACCCATTCGCCCCATTTGTTAATTCACATAAGTCTAATTGTTGACCCATTTGACTGTTCTTTGCCAATGGGGTAACCCAATCCAACCCATAAGTTCTTATTTTTGACCCATAGCAACTCATTTTCTCTAAATAGGTTGTGATTGCCACCTCTAGGTACAATAGAGGACCTTGCCCTCTATGACAACGAATGTTGGAATGACCCCCGTGAGTTGCTTAGAACCGTCAAGGCAATCTCCTTGCCTCCCATTGACTCACAACCTTCCAATCGCAGGATGCTCGAACTTGAAGATCAAGTCAAATTCCTAATGAGCTCCTACGAAGCTCCCAAGCCTTCACACCAAGTGAACAAAATTACTCTACCTTGTGAATTACGTAGTGGTCTCCATGACACTCGTGATTGCACAAAACTCCCCAAACAAGCTTTTGCGAACTACGCCTCCACGTGTACCGATAGAGCGAGAGAGAAGTGGTACACTTTCAAGCCCGAGCAATACAACCTAGGAAATTCCTACAACCCCTCGTAGAGGAATCACCCTATCCTAAGGTGGAGCTAAAACTCAAACCCGCCCCAAAACAACTCATCTAGTCCACCCAATAGATCCCAAAAAAACCGAACCACCTACAACAACCCTCCAAACACCGAAACTTCTATTAGTCTCAAGGGAATGGTATCCAAATTCATGTCATCTCATGAAGCTCGATTGACTAAGCTTGAAGCCGATTTCAAGCAACGACAAAGCGAGATGACAACCAAGCTCGTCACCCTATTAAAAGCCTTCAATGACCGGGATGTAGGAGCACTCCCAAGTGACACTATAAAGAAATCTCTAGAGGCATCCTTGACACTATAATCAAAAATTTGCTTCGTAGTTGTCATGGACATGGATTATCCAAAGGAGCCATTATCCAAATCTTTTACCATGGACTAGATGAAATCTCTAGAGGCGTCCTTGATGCTGGAGGAATTTTTCTCTATAAGACTCCTAACGATGCACACCAATTACTCGAATATAGAGTACTTCTCAAACTCGACTGGTCTAAAGATTCCAAAACCAAACCTCTTCAAAAAATGGTTGCTTTTGTCGAAAACACCGATACCTCAAAACTCATGGAGAAAATGGAAGCCTTAACCTCAAAAATCGACTCGCAATACAAAGATATCAAAGAAGAAATGAAGGAAATGCGAAACGGATGCAACAATTATGGAGGAAATCACCCATCGTCTGAGTGCGATGATAATCCAATGGGTGGACCTAATGAAGGAGAAGCGAATTATGTCTAAGGAGGATATCGTGGAGGAGGATATCATAGTAATTATTACGGTCGAAATTTTGGAAATTGGCAAGACCGCCGACCAAGGAATGACAACCGTGATTCTCAACCTCGAACTGACAATTCGCCCCCACAAAACACCGAGAAAAAGAAGGAAGAATATGAATTCGAAAAAACTATGAGAGAATTCGTGGCTGCTTAAAAATCCGCAAATGATTTCATCAAAAATCAATTTTCAATCTCAAATCAAAGTTGAGCGAGGACGGAAAAATCATCACGCATCTATCCAAGATCTTGAAAAAAAATTTGCGATTTTCGACCAACATTCCTCTTGACTATACGGTTCGTTACCAAGTAACACCCAATCTAACCCAAAACTATCAAATGATAAAGCGTGCAAATCCACCACAAACACGAAATGAGCATATCAATGCCGTCTTTACAAGAAGTCGTCTCTCGTACGAACCACTACCAAATCCTAATGAAAATACTCCTATCATCCAAGATAGCGAGGATGAAGCTGAGGAAACCAACACAACTCAAACCACCAAAAAGAAAACCACCCCATCTGTTAAGGCGTATACACCAAAAATTCCATATCCTCAACGCCTTAAGAAAGAAAAAATTGAAGAGCGTTATAAGAAGTTCATTGAAATAATCAAAGAGGTTAGACTCAATGTTCCTCTCGTTGATATCTTATCCGGAATTCCCAATTACGGGAAATTCTTGAAAGAACTTCCTAATAAAAAAAGCAAGCTCGAGCAAATATCAACTACTTTCCTTAACGAAGAATGCTCAGCCATCGTTCAAAAAAAAATTCCACCAAAACTCAGAGATCCTAGGAGCTTTCTTATTCCATGTACTTTCGGGAATAATATTCAATGCGATGCTTTAGCCGATCTTGGCGCAAGTATCTATTTGATGCCTTATTCATTTGTATTCCAAATTATGCAACATGACCTTAAACCAAAAAATGAGCATTCGATTAGCAAATCATTCTTATCAATATCCCTGATATTGCCGAGAATATGCTTGTTCAAGTTAGTAAATTCATTTTTCATGTGGACTTTGTAATCCTAGAAATGGAAGAAGATAGTAAAGTCCCACTGTTAGAATTTAGAAAATCCAGTCTTGAAAGTGACGGTTACCTCAAGTATATGTAATCTTTAGAAAGCTCGTAGTCGTAGTCATTTAATATTAGTTAGTATTTAGTTAAGTAACACCGTCGAGGACGGACGGGTCTTTACCCACTGTATGCCTGATTTCTCCCGAACCACCCTCTTTTATTTCTCCGTCACTCTTGTCAAGCAACAGATGATAAAAGGGCGACAGCCCGGGAGAAAAATGCAATTTTACCAAGGATTAAAATATCCTTGGATCGTTTATGTCCTGGTGAGGCGTGATGTTCTGGTACAATGACTTGTGATTGGTTGAAAAATAATATAACTATATGAAAGCAGAATCGATTGACTAACACCGAATGTGAATAGTAATAGCTCATCGCAGCCACGTTGTTAAAAACGCACAATCGAAACCTAAAATCTAAAAGATATACAAGCATACGTTTAACTAATACGTAAGCGTATAAAAACAAAACGATTATAACTCTAGTAGAGATTTGCATGTCTTAGCGACTTAAATGCAAATTAAAAGAAAATAAAAGATAAAATCTATTAAATAAACGCTATCACTATTTTTACGGATCGATGAGCGTTTATATGATTTTATAAAATAAAATAACTTAAATAAACTATATTAACTAAAGCGTAAACTCAAATTACTTAAAACGTTATTTAAAACTAAAGCAGCGTTATTTACGAAAATGGCTGGAGCTAACAAAAACGTAAATTTTATGAAATAAAATGCCTCACAGTATAAAACTAATTTTATTA
>CM040238.1:77811754-77853238 GCA_022545495.1 Chrysanthemum lavandulifolium
CCGAACCGACATGATGACTTTTGATTATTCTTCAAATCAAAACTCGTGCTTTTATAGAAAAAATCAAGTGTACGTTTCATTGCACTACATTTAAAAATGGTGAGAAATCATCATCATCTTGAGCACCTTTTCAAGATTGTTCAAAAAGATTTTCAAAATCATTCAAAATATTTTTGTGCTCAAGATAACTCCCTCTAAAACCCTTTAATTGATTATGCTTTATTAAAGGGCGAGTATAAAACAAAATGTTCCAAATTCATGCTTAAATCATATCCGTTTGTCTCCCTAAAAGATTCTAAAAATGATTTTTAATCCGTGGATATCAAAAATATCACGGTTATGCTATTTTTGAGGGGGAGGAGACGTGATTAAAATGTGATCAAAATGTTTAATGATCGGTGTTTGAATCTCAAAAGAGCTTGACTCAGATGTAACCAATGAATTGACAAGGAAAAATGTACCATCTCGAGAAACTTTCTATGGACTTGACCAGGACGGGTAATAATTTCAAGCTAGTTCTCTAGTGATGTAAGCGTGTCTCGAATCGGTCTAGTTCATTTAAAGTTGATCAATTCAAAAGTGCAAACTCTACCCTCTATGTGCGATTACGTCAAAACATATAAGCACATGTGAAGGGGAGTGTTTCTAAAATATAAAACTCACGAGTGTTTCAAACATGTTTTCTATCATAAACACTCGAGAGATTTTCAAGAAAATGGTTTTATGGCAACAATAGGACGGTCATGGAGGTATAAGGTGACTAAGGATAGGAAATCCGTCCTATGATCCGCCAGAGTCGGAGGATCTACCCAAGGACATCACAGATAGTTAGTATTAGAAGTCCTTAGGAATGATTGAAAAAGGATTAATGTGAGGAAGGAGAAAGAAGGGTTGAAGAATTAAAAGAAGGGTGAAAAAAATAGCCCTCCATACTCAACCTTAGGCGAAACCGGGTTCAATTCATCACTCTTGGTTGTCACTAGATGACGCTGGTATTGAAGACAAAGGCGTCATGGACCCAAATGACGCTGCGCACTAAACCTTCTAGCCACTCAATTCCTCTTAAAAGGATTTGTTTCATTCTCACTGAGAACCTACATAATCTATCGACTTTCTCTTAGAGATCGTTGATATTGAAGAAGGAGACCTCTCCATAGTCTCCGCTCAAAATGCACAAATTGAGTCTAGAGCCACGAGATTCATCAAAGATCTCATAGGAATACTTGACATGACATCGCTTGTTGTTCATCAATAAGGACACAAGTGATATATTCTAGAGTTCTACGCATATCTTAGCAATCTGCCGGAACATTTATGAGAAGTTTCATACGTGATCTTGATGATTGAATGGAAACTCTGCGGGGTCAACATCAGCACCACAGCGGTCGTCACCGGTAACTCCCGTGGATTACGCTTAGTGTGTCTCAAGCGGTCTGATCGTGGGGTGATGCTTGGTGTACCTCAATGACTCATCCGAAGCATGGGTGTATTTGATTTACATCGCGTTATCTCACTTGTGGGACTCAGGTTCGAGGCGGCCTCTGTGACAATTAGAGACGTGTTTCACACTATGTGTTAACACCCTCGAAATTCAAACTTATAAGTGCGGAATCCGCTTATTACTAACTGTTTTATGTTTTTTCTTATGGAAGCTCCGGAGCGGATGGATCGTGCGAGACTCGCCACATGCTCATACCAACAACACATGAAAGTTCTCATCAAAATCAAAGGCAACTCAAAGTTAAAGATGATTCTTCGTCAATGTCCAAGAATCTACAAAGTGTAAAGACTCGAGAACTTCATCATTGGTAACTCAAAGTCAAATAGAAGTGTGAGCATGGTGGAGAAAGACGTGGAGATACCTAACCAACGAAGTTGACAACGGCAGAAAACCACATTAAATGATCACAAAGCATGAAGGAACAAAGAATCAAGACTATTCTATATCTACGCACAAAGTTCAAGCTCGAGAAAAGTAAAGACCAAATCAAGTGGAGCATCTTTTGAATGACCACCCCTTGGGGGAGATTGTTAGCCTTAATAGTTTTATTAGAAGTGATGGTCATTCACGTTTAGGAACTTTGTAACGTGTGTTAGATATCGTGATAAAATAGTCAACGGGCTCGTGGAGTGGGCTAAGCTAATTGGTTAAATGTTAAGGTATGCTAAGCCGTGTATAAGCTTAAGCATCCCAAGCCCAATCCAAGACCACGAAAATCCCATAGAAAGCCTTTAGGGCAACAAACCTCTTGAACTATAAATACCCTCAAATGGTCATTTGAGGGGTGTGCTAAAAGTGTGTGTGTGTGTGTGTGTGTTTTCCTTTGGAATATACAACTTCATTGTGTTTATCTTTTATCCTCTCACATACACGAATATAACATCAAGTCACCATCTTTCTCATCTTATTTCTATGCATATCTTTGTGTTTGTGTTTCACGTTTTAACGCGTAACTTGGGTTACGTGTGTTGGGTTTGCTTGGTAAAGTGATAAGGTTGATATCGTAGTGGTCCTACAGGGAGAAATATTATAGAACTTGGACTTTGACTTTCTATAAATGTTGATAGAAACTAAGAACGTGATGAAGATAGTTTCTTGATCGTTTATGAGCCTTAGGGTTTAGCAATAACAATGACAACACGCAGCGGATAAATCAAAACAAAATTGTTATTGACACAAGGTTTTCATTCACTAACACTAACTAACCTAAGGCGTTTATAGGAACACGTCTACTAACTAAACTAATAACCTAGGCGTTTACAAGACTATACGCCTAGGACACGCACACACCTTTACTAGGCGTCTACATTATGGAAGACATATTTAAAACCTACACCCATGTCCTCTTTATATACTAGAGGATTAGGGTTTACAAATCTCTACTAAGGACTAATAAATAAAACTTCTTTGCAAGCAAGTCCTTCCATCTTTTGTAGGTTTCCTTCTTGTCATATTAAGTCCCTCTTGTTTCATTCTTTTTGTCTTATCAACTCAAGCGTATAATTCCTAAAAATCTTCCCTAGTTGATAATGACAAAACCATTCTTGAAACGAACTTCCCTAGGCGAAGTAGAGAAATTGAGATCGGGGATCTCACCATGAATGAAACAAGTATGTCTTCCTTTGTCTTCCCTTAATCCATGCCATGCCACTCAAACATCTCTTCCCTTTTGTTATTATCCAAATAGGGAGCGTATGAAAATAATGATCTTGACCACCACAAACCAATATCATACTTCCAATCTAAGACTTCCAATATTTAAAATCACCCACCATTACGCACCATAAGAAAAATGGATTCAAAACAATAGAAGCGCAACTAGCAATAGTAATAATGATCAACGATAGTAAAATCAAACACTTCCCTTGAGTGATGCATGTAGATGGTTAAACATTTAACAATAAGCTTCCCCTGAAACCCATATGTTAACCATCTTCTTGATTCTTCAAATCTGTAGGCTTTATGTAATGATTACTTGTGAAGAAAACCGAGTATAACGAATTTGATGAAGAAGTAGAATTTCCCAAACTTGTGTCTTAAATCTTGTACTATCCACGGAACTCCATACTTATACGAATCACCAAATATAAGTAGACCGCAATCCCTTGACAAAAATCCTCAACTAATATGAGACACTGAGCACTACAATGTAACTCCTTTAAGTGATAGACAATGTGTGCATAGAGCATCATAAGAAAAATCACACATTGCTAGATTCATCAAGCTATATGATAAGAACACAAACCTGTGAAACTCAACTACAACATTAAATAAATGATATTCAACCTTCTTCGTAATCAATTAATCCATAAGAATCAAATACGAGCCTTTTGAATCCTTTAAGAACATAAACTTCTTCCTGTGTGTGTGAACCAAATAACCATTACTGTGTGTAATCCGAAACCATAACAATAATTATGCTCAACTTCCCCGAATCCGAACCAAAAATCATGTATAACATTAAGCGTTACTTTGCCTTAAGCGGATTACTTTGACTTAAGCGATACTTTCAAGGAAGCGGTACTTTCAAGAATACATAGCGATGCTTTGAGCAATTTAGGGTTTCAACGAAGACTTTGAATAACAACAGTACTTTCAGTACTTTCAATAATAACGATGCTTTCAACTTGGATAGAGCGATCGTGCATAAACCCTAAGAGTACTTTGAAAACTCACGGTACTTTGAACTTAGGCGGTACTTTCACATAATAGCTCGGATCAAAGATCCATTCGATGGAAAGTTAGATGAGTATATAGAGAACATCCACCAAACATTTCGTCCACGATCAACGGTTAACAAAAAGTTATGATCGTTTCAAAACAGTGTTGTAGTAACCTTATTTTCATTTTGCGGCGGACTTGACACCTTATAACTTTTGATTGAGAGCTATAATTGACAATCCCTTGATGAGATTAAAGATAGATATACCAAGCTCCGGTTCAATTTTAGCCCGATCCAACGGTTCATTAAAAGTTATACCCTCTTGAAAATTGTCTTTGAGAAAAGTTGTGAATTTTGCAAAAATCGATTTTCTTCATTCTTTTCGCCAAGAAACCTTGTGAATCCCTAGGTAAAGAGCTCCCCAAGCTCTGATACCAATTGATAAGATCGTTTATGAGCTCTAGGAGATAACAATAACAATGATAAATATGAATGCACAGCGGAATAATAAGAACATCAATGTTATTGCTAAAGGTTCTTCGTCATCATCTCTAAACTACTAATCGACTAAACATCTCTAACTAACCCTAGGCGTTTATACTATTGTTGGGATAAGAAAGTGTTGTAGAATGTTAAAGTCTTGAAGATTGACAAAGTCTTGGAAAAGTCAAAATCTTGCTAAAGAGAAAGTCAAAATCTTGATGTCGAAGTCAAAATCTCGCAAAGCAAAAGAACTGTTATATTCGTTTATGGAAAGCTTTGTTTATTCTAGAATATTCTTTGTTTAGATTACTTGTCGTACAAGGATACAAATTGTAAACCGACTAGGGTTATCCTTGAGCTTATAAAAGGACCCCTAGATTGGCATTAGAAGTACGAGTTTTAGAGAAGAGTCTTAGTATTCATAAAGTACGATTATTATTAGTGTTTTAGAGTTGTTGAAGAGTCTGCATAACAAGCGATTTAGAGTTATTAATCAAAGTTAAAGTTATATTCTTCTTAGATTTGTTAAGTAAATTCGCGTGCTTAATAAAGATTACTCGGTGTTTCATTGTTAATAACTTAGGATTTATTCGAGGTTATTAAACCTTAACAAGCTATTTAAGTTAGTTTGGTTAGAGTACATCGATCCAACAAGTGGTATCAGAGCTTGTGTGGAAACTCTGATTAAGAAGAATGGCAGCTACTTCACCAAGTTCATCCACTATCTCTGAGGTATGTTCTAAGTGTCATGATTTTTATCAAAAAGTACTTAATGCTTATGTTATTGAAAGAGATAACTGTGTAAAGGCTAGGTCTGAGGTAGCTGGTTATCAAATAACCATAGAATCTATGGAAGCCAAAATTATAACACATAAAAATAATGAAATGGCTTGGGAGAAAAATATGAACAACGGGATTATCGGTTAAAATTAAGTGAATGGAAGTTAAATTGTAAGATTTACGAAATTGAAAGCCGACTAAGAGAGAGATGATTTGTTAGCTAAGTTTGATGCTGGAAAGAATCGGTCTTTCTCATGTTTCTTATGTTCAAAAAGCAGATAAGGGCTTACATTATTACGTGAAACAACCTTGAATCCCAACTATGCTACCGTTAGTTCCCTTTGGGGAGGCGCGATTGTTATGAATAGATCTATTGGGATGACACCCCGTTCGAGTTTGACCGGATAGGCAAGCGTCGGGCGTATATCATATCGTATTGATTGAGTGTCTTGGAAATACACTTGCTGGGCTTTTATTTATCATGCTTCTAGATGCATGCACCTGTCGTAGTTTCGATCGCATGAACTTGGTATTAGCGTAATAGCCTTTTGCATATAGTGTCATTCACGGAGATGCTATATGTGCAAGCGTGGTCCAACTTGAAAACTTGATTACTTAAACCTATGAACTCACCAACCTTTGTGTTGACATTTTAGCATGTTTTCTCGGGTTTACTTATTGGCGTGGGCAATGGCAAAGGCATTCATTGAAGGCGGCATCCAAGTGTTTCAAACATTTTAATACAACTTTTAATGGGACAACATATATTTTATGGGCTTTACTTCCGCACTTTGAAACAATGTTGTAAAACTATTTCTTAAATTAATCTATATTTTGAAAATGGAATAAATTTCCATTCTTTATTACCTTGTGTTGTGTATATTGATTTAGTAGCACCCCATGACCGAGCACGCTTCATTGTGAAATTTTGGGGTGTTCTGATTAATATCGAGCCAGGTTATAGAAATTAGGTATTTTCAAAACCTAAACTATAACCACGTTTCCTAAAAAAAACACTTCAACGCCGCCACGGTGCCAATGTCGCCATGCCTTGCCTCTTGTTACACGATGTAGTCGTGCTATGTATTACTATTGTATTTTAGGTTCGTATAAGTTCTCATTTGAATTAAATTAATTATTTCTCAAAATCATTAAGTTTCTTAATTAACTCACATTTAAACTTTAAAATTTCGTTCTTGTTTGATTGGTCGCAATTTTAAATGAGAATAATGTTGATGTAACAAAGCGAATGAAATTAAGGAATAATTAACTTAAGGAGAGTGTAGAGTGATTACGAATACTTATACTTGTTACCCCTCTATGTTAAACTGCTTAACATGCCCACTATTACAATATCGCACTATGCTATGCCCCTAACTGCTTCTATGTTATTTCTTTATGTAACATACAACTACTTGCGTTATATTATTTTCACACATATATTTAAACCACTTTTGTCACTGGTCACATCCTCTTATTTCACTCTTATGCTCTATCCTTCGTAACCTCATATGGCACTGATCCTCCTGTTCTAAACTCAACTATTATACTCTTTTATAAAACCGCGTTGTATTCCGTTTAACGAATCCTTTATCTGTTGTTCACTTATCGCCTCACGTCACCGAATCTTTCTTGAACGACTATCCCTTTTCCATGTCACGTTTTAAGTATATATTCTTGCATCTCGGCACCGTATCGACCTCGACGATTCTCGCATCGTAAACCACGAGGACGTGGTTTCTTTTAAGGGGTAGGTACTATAACAACTCGTAAATTTCCCTACCGATTTTCGCGGCCATATTTTTTTTCTTCTTCGTTTCGAACTTTAAACACGACAAGTCACGGGATATTTTCACCTCGACCTTACTAATAAAATTATATAAAATAAATATATAATAAACTTTTATATTTTATATTTCTTTAGAACCGGGCCTCAAGCCCAACCCGATCCATCTCTTCCTCTTGCACTTGGACTCTCGTTGCATCCAACCCAACATAAGTCTTTTCCTTGAGTCAAGCCCACTCGATTCTTACTCAAGCCAGCGTACCCTTTATGTATTTTTGGTATCATGTTTTGTACAAGTAAAAGTTGGCACATATGTCTCATATTTCTATGAACAATAGCGAGACCCAACCAAAATTCAAAACAACATTTTGGCCACCCTATTTATTTTTCATGCGTGCATGTGAGACAAACCACGGACCAAGCTCCCCTATATTTTTACATTCTAACACAAATGTTGGCAAGGTAAATTCTTTATTTATATGTTTCTGTGAGCATGTGTGCAAAAACAAATCACAACCTTTTGTACATCATGTGCATGTATATGAATAAGATAGACAAACAAACCAATGACTTTTTATTTTTCTATTCATCTCTGTGGTGCCATCGACCAGGAAACAAAAAAAGAAAGAAAAGAACAAAAATCAAACCTTTGGATAAGTAGCATGCGTGAGTGTGTACAAAGGGAACACAAAAGCAAAACCTAACCTATTTCCTTGGTACCATGCGTTTATAGCAAAACATCAAAACAAGACCAACACCCTAACTACCTATAGGCTTACTTTGACCTAAAAACACCTAAAGTGACCTAGTATCTACCATGCCTAACTTGTCAAGTTCTTGACCTCAAATACATGCTCTTGAACCATCTCTCTTACTTGACAATGACAACACAAAAACGTGCCCTTTTTCTTTTCGTGAAACCTTGCACGCTCAAAACAAACTTTACCTTCTTTTCTTGGAACCTTATGGATGAACAATACCCATCTTCCTCTATATAACAAACTTCTAAGACCTCACATTTGCTCACACTTCAAACCATTTTCTCTCCTCCAACTTGAGCGTCCACTGTAGGAGCGGAGTGAATAAAAGGAAACACAAGGGACTTAGTCATTTCATTTTGGTTCACGCAAGCTTGGTCATCTAAATTGAGTATAAGGAAACAAGAAGCCATTTTGATCACGCTCATTCTCTTTAAATCTCGTCACCACTCGCTAGAGTGTCGTAAGTTCTTTCGACCCACTCCCAATTCATTTTTCTTATTCTAATCTCCATATCACTCGTATACATGTTTAATACATCTAAAGGATCGAATCGTATATAAATGTATCTTAAAGCTAACGATCTCTAAAACATTGACAAACCAAATAGAAACGTTTGTATATCGACTAAACTTATAGCATGTGTTTTGTGTTGCGTTATAAACCTTCGTTGCATTTTTTTTTATCTAGAAACATATGTCGTGTTTATTTTAAAACTCACCTGAACACATATTGAACCGGCTCAACAATAAAATTAATAAACCAATAAGCTAACAATAAGCTAGTTATAAGCTTTCGTAAAAGTTCAATAAGCTACCTAAGTCGAAATGTATATTTAGGACTAAAAATGCAAAACATATAGTTTTCGGGTTAAATATAAACATTATGGGAAGTTAAGGGTAAATATTTTATATATTACATATGCATGGGAAAAGTCTATGGTCCATTTGGTAAATATGGGAAACTAGTGTAAAAAGGAAATAATACATTTTAGGTCAAAATGTAAAATTTGAAACTAAAAGGACTAAAAGTGAAAATATAACTTTTTGGGATAAACTTTGTAAAACAGTTTTGAGGACAAAATTGTAAATTCTGAATGAGAAATATATTTGGGTACAAATTGTCATTTTCTAAAGTTTAAGGGCCAACCTTGTATATTTTCAAACTTGAGGGTAAAAGTGTAAATTTAGAAAAATGTTTAGAAAACTTGTAAACTCATAACGACTTTATAAAAGCAGTATTTTGACGACCTATTATTAAGTAGCGAGAATTATCACATCGATATCTAATTTAACTTGTATATATATTTATAAGTATATAAATATATGGAAACATTATTCGATACCGACACATCTTAAAGTAAACGAACTAAACTCTTGGCAACAATGTCATATTTATAAATCAACGCTAATATCGCTCTATTGAATCATATATTCAATGCTATATCATTTAATCGCAAACCAAGCGTTATCATTATTACGAGACTTGCCATCTCGTTCTTGGGTTTGGTAGGAGCCATTGCTATATCACACTCGATCTCTTTGCACTTATTCACCGGTGCTAAGGTGAGTTTATAGCCCACTTTACTCTTATTTACTTGCTTTATAAAACTATGGGGTGAGAAACATGCAAAACTCTTTTCGGACTGAAAGGCGAAAACACTATTACGTGAAACAACCTTGAATCCCAACTATGCTACCGTTAGTTCCCTTTGGGGAGCGCGATTGTTATGAATAGATCTATTGGGATGACACCCCGTTCGAGTTTACCGGATAGGCAAGCGTCGGGCGTATATCATATCGTATTGATTGAGTGTCTTGGAAATACACTTGTTGGGCTTTTATTTATCATGCTTCAGATGCATGCACACCTTGTCGTAGTTTGATCGCATGAACTTGGTATTAGCGTAATAGCCTTTTTGCATATAGTGTCATTCACGGAGATGCTATATGTGCAGCTGTGGTCTAACGAAAACTTGATTACTTAAACCTATGAACTCACCAACCTTTGTGTTGACATTTAGCATGTTTTCTCGGGTTTACTTATTGGCGTGGGCAATGGCAAAGGCATTCATTGAAGGCAGGGCATCCAAGTGTTTCCAAACATTTTAATACAACTTTTAATGGGACAACATATATTTTATGTGCTTTACTTCCGCACTTTGAAACAATGTTGTAAAACTATTTCTTAAATTAATCTATATTTTGAAAATGGAATAAATTTCCATTCTTTATTACCTTGTGTTGTGTATATTGATTTAGTAGCACCCCATGACCCGAGCGCTTCATTGTGAAATTTTGGGGTGTTACAACTGTTAAACAAAATACTGTACTTTCTCAAAATCTTGCTCGGTTTTCACCAAGCGACTCTTGGAATAGGAGTCCTAGGAGACCTAATTACTATCGATCTAGAAGGTTACAACTCCAAGAAAGTAGCTAGATCAAGGAATCTACACGAAGTTAAAACTAAATGGGTTAAGAAGGAAAGTGCGATGATGAACAAGCAGTACTTTCAACAAATCTTGGTGAAAGCGAAATTTTGATAAAGATGATTTTGTGGTAAAGAAAAGGAGATTTTAGTTGAAAAAGAAAGTTTTGTTGAAAATCCACAAGTTTTGAATCAAAAGATATCTTGGATCATGCTTTAAAAGCAGTGGAGACTACATACTTACGAATATAAGTATGTCACCCACAAGGGAACACAAGTCGATAATGGCTTGGGTTCCTCAAATCAACTAACTTTTCATCTTATTAGGCAGGCAACCCGAAGAGGAGCTTAAAGATCATTTTATTATTGATAGTGGTTGTTACGTGAGCATGACAGAAACAAGGAGTTTCATCGGGGTGTTTTGGTGTATATTAGTTACTAAGCTACATTTGAGGGAGGACTATTTAGTATAAGTATAAGTCCTATGCATTGCTTGAGGGAGAAATTCATGTTTATTTGAAGTGTTTGATATTATAAAGAGGAGATTGGGAACGTCTTGCTTTTTGGTTATATGAAATCTTGCTTTGGAAAATCTGCTTTTGAAAATCTTGCACACGTGTCGTATCAAAAAATCTTGTTCAACGGTAATATTGAGGGTAACTACTACTAACGGTAACTTTGTTATTAAGGGTTGTGATTTTTAAATCTCACTATAAATAACTACTCTCCAATTTCCTCTCATTTGATAACTTATAATCTTTTCCATATCTCTCTCTTTCACCCATATTATTCGTCATATCACTTTACGTGAACACATATCATCAATGGCAAATCGTGTCTGGTTTCAAAACACAACATAGTGGCGAATTTAGAAAAGACTGAAGCTAATGTGATCTTTCATGATATCATTGATTTTCTCTTTGGATCGTGATTAGTTATGCACTTTTAGTGGAACCGGATATCATTGAGCCATGGATTCAACAATTTTGGGCAGCTGCTAAGGTTCATATGGAGAATGATGATTAGTATATTCAAGCAATAGTTGTTGGGAGGCTGTGAAGGTTCTTGAAGCCTTTATACGTGACGACTTGTGATGCGAAGGGGCATTCGTTTTGATAAACAGCGATTTGGGATACATTCGACAACATTGGCTATGAAGGGTCTTTAAGCGAACAAACATTCGGAAACCTTTATTTTGTCCTCAATGGAAGTATTTAGTTCATGTACTACTTCATTGTATTAGTGCTAAAAGTACATCATGGGAGCAATTTGGGTCTAACATAGCATCTGCTTTAGTGGGATTAGCTACAGATCGAATTTTCAACTTTTCAAAGCTGATTCTAGATGGAATGCTCTCACACATCTCTCATGGTTCAAGATGGTTGATGTATCCAAGGTTTATTCAAGTGTTTCTGAACAAACAACTTGTTGATGTACCTAAGCCTACTGATCTATTACCTGTTGTGGTGCAACCGCCCAAGATTTTCACTTTTATGGCAAGGAAGAGTGATTTATTCACTGGTAGGGACACTCCATTGACTACTTCAATGATGGAGATTGTTCAAGCTATTAGAGATGAGGTGCGACAAGTGATGAAAGAGAAGTCTTTACGAAGGTACTACTTCTCAAGTCTTGCATCTCAAGAAACTTCAACACAAAGTCTTTGCTCGCATGATTCGATGTTAATGAAGGTACTAAAGTTTCTCCCACCTCATCCCATCATACTACTCCTCCTATGGCATCACCGACACCGGATGTTCTATGTTATCATCATCTTACGGAGATAATTGTTCCTATACCACACGAAGATTAGTGTTAGATAATTATACTCGACAAGGCAATGGTCGATTGCGAAATCTTTTGATAAGCAGGCTACTCAGTTAAGAAGTTGAAGCTTAAGTTTAGAAGATTAAAGAACTTTGTATGGCCATTAGTTACACATCACAGGTTATGGGTCAAAGCTGAAAAGAAGAAGCGAAGGCATTTGAAGAAGCCCACCAAAGGCAAAAAGGTTAAACATCATTCTTCTGTCTAATTGGGGAGGAATTTAGAAGAAGAGAATTTGAAAGAAGATGTTGAATTTCATGAAGAAAAAGAGAATGAACCTCAAGGTCTTGAAGAACAAGTCAACATTGAAAGTCTTGAGGAAGAAAGAATTAAGGTTCAAAATGCGATGATCAAGTCTTGAAGATCAAAATCTTGCTTTTCAACAACAAGGAACCTATAGGCGGGAATTGATTACTCCAAGGGTATTAAATTTTGAAGAGGAAGCTGGTCCTTCAACAATTATACCAGAAAAGGAAGCTGATACACCTAAACCTATACATACAGCAAGTGATGATGAAACCATTGTTGAAATTTTGCATGATTTATCTAAACCAAGGGGTGTTAGCATTCCAGGAGTGCAAGAAGAGGAACAACCAAGAGCTTCTCAACTTGTTATTGATCCAAAAGATAAAGGAAATGGCAAATTGGTAGAGACAAAGAAGAAAAAGAAACCTACTTTTACGGATAAAAACTGCTCAGTGGCTATGAATGAGGAAGCGACTAGAAAGATACAAGGCGAGTTGAATCTTTGAAGTTGATAATGAAGAAGCTATGAATGAAGAAGCAGCTAGGAAATTACAAGAAGAATTGAATCTTGAAGTCATTATACCATCACCTCTTCCTATTTCTTCTCTACCAAGAAGACCAAATCTTGCTAAAGAAAGGAATGCAATGATGGCTTATTTAAAGGTCGAGGATATATTGGATTGAACAAGTTGAATTATGTGAATATGAAAGAAGCGTATGAAGGCATTACGAGAGGCTTATAAGAAGAGTTTGAAGATATCAAAGATTATAAAGATGATGATATTCGAGAAAGAAGATGTTAAGAAAGTAAGCTTAAAAGAAAAAGAAAATCGAAGTTGAAGATATCTGACCATTAAAGAAAGTTGAGTTAAGATCGATCATGATGATGAGCGAAGAATTATTTAAGGATTGTAGAATTTGAGTATTCTAAAGATGATGATGAAATGAAGATGAACAAATCTCCAATAACCACTTTTGAAGTTGTAAAGTCAAAGGATGGAAGTTATCTGATGTTTCACAGAGAAGATGGAAGCTTCAGAACATTCAACATGTTATGGGATCTATTGCACATAATAGATAGGGTGGATTTATTTCATTTATATCATTTGGTGCGAGATTATTTTGAACATAATACATCGGAAGGAGTTGGTTTAGTCTTACTTGGGATCTCACAAGCTGTTTGGGAAAGCGAAGAACAAAGCAACTCTGCGAGATTTGGAAGAACCAAGAAGCTTGGGAGATTGTTAGTGGAGATTCTTTGAAGAATCGAGTACATGTCTTAGAATTAGAAGATGGGACTATGATTCACATGCTAGCGGATAGAAGATATCCACTTACGAGATCTTATGAGAAGAATGTTAGAGCATGGAATGGAAGTTGAAGAAGACAATGAAATTGCTCTAATGGTCATCAAATTGTTTATCGGATGGACTACTATGGTTGATGATGATGAATAAGCGGTATGAATTTTAATTGAATAAATTTTTGAGATATCGATTACTTTATTCAAAGTATTGTTGATCAAACAATACTTTCATCAAAGAAACGCTTATGACTTTAAACCGATTAATGATTTTTGAAAATCTTTGTTAAGTAACAAATATTTTGAAACAAAGGTTAAGAGATATAAACAGTTTTTGAGATGGTAACACCAATAGGTTATCAATCCACCATGGTTACAAAAGATTGGCTAATCCATGAGCAAACGGCTCGGTAAAGATATCTCAAATCTGTTTTTAGTTGACAACTTGCTAATAAGTTGGATGGTAATCAACTCACCATATCGATAAATGTGAAGAGTTGGCTAGCCCACAAGAAAATGGCTTGTGGTAAAGGTGTGGAAAATCCATTATATGGTAATTAGTTCACCATAGATGAAAGAACTAACTAGTCCAAAAGTGCGACTTTTGGTAAAGACAAATCAAATCATTGATAGGCGATGATTTGCAAAAATCATATGGTTATCGATGTACCATGATCTTACACATCAAAACATTTGGCTACTCGAGTTAATGTCTTTGGTAAAGAGACATTAAATCCATTAAATTTTCAATAATTCACCTCTCACGGAGTTTACACACACGGATGTGATGAGAATAGTACGTAACTTAAAGCTGAATTAATGTACAAAGCTGTCTTATGTTCTTTGAAAAGATGGAGCATCTTGAATGTTCTTTGAAAAGAGTTCTTGATCAAGGATCTTGAAAAGAATAAATTTCTGAGAATACTTTGATAATAATGATATAAGCACGAGTTTACAAAGATACAATCCAAAGACAAAGATACAATCTTTCCTTGAAGATGGGTCGTTAAAGATATATTCAAAGGAACTTGAAGTCAAGCAAGTAGAATTCAAGTTAGGGAGGATTGTTGGGATATGAAAGTCTTGAAGAATGTTAAAATCTTGAAGATTGACAAAGTCTTGGAAAAGTCAAAATCTTGCTAAAGAGAAAGTCAAAATCTTTTTGTCAAGTCAAAGTACCATAAAGCTAAAGAAGCTGTTATATTCGTTTATGGAAAGCTTTGTTTATTCTAGAATATTCTTTTTAGATTACTTGTCGTACAAGGATACAAATTGTAAACCGACTAGGGTTACCTTGAGCCTATAAAAGGACCCCTAGATTGGCATTAGAAGTACGAGTTTTAGAGAAGAGTCTTAGTATTCATAAAGTACGATTATTATTAGTGTTTTAGAGTTGTTGAAGAGTGCATAACAAGCGATTTAGAGTTATTAATAAAGTTAAAGTTATATTCTTCTTAGATTTGTTAAGTAAATTTGCGTGCTTAATAAAGATTACTCGGTGTTTCATTGTTAATAACTTAGGATTTATCCGAGGTTATTAAACCTTAACAAACTATTTAAGTTAGTTTGGTTAGAGTACATCGATCCAACAATGGGAAGTGTTTAATTTTACTACTGTTGATCATTATTACTATTGCTAGTTGCAGTTTCTATTGTTTTGAATCCATTTTTCTTATGGTGTGTAATGGTGGGTGATTTTAAACATTGGAAGTCTTAGATTGGAAGTATGATATTGGTTTGTGGTGGTCAAGATCATTATTTGCATACGTTCCCTATTTGGATAATAACAAAAAGGGGAAGAGATGTTTGAGTGGCATGGCATGGATTAAGGGAAGACAAAGGAAGATATACTTGTTTCATTCATGGTGAGATCCACGATCTCAATTTCTCTACTCGTCTAGGGAAGTTCGTTCAAGAATGGTTTTGTCATTATCAACTAGGGCAAGATCGTTAGGAATTATACGTTTGAGTTGATAAGACAAAAAGAATGAAACAAGAGGACTTAATATGACAAGAGAAACCTACAAAAGATGAAAGGACTTGCTTGCAAAAGAAGTTTTATTTATTAGTCCTTTGTAGTATTTTGTAAACCCTAATCCTCTAGTATATAAAGAGGACATGGGGTGTAGGTTTTAATTAAGTCTTCTATAATGTAGACGTCTAGTAAAGGTGTGTGTGTGTCCAAGGCGTATAGTCTTGTAAACGCCTAGGTTATTAGTTTAGTTAGTAGTTTAGTTATCTAGACGTGTTCCTATAAACGTCTAAGATTAGTTAGTGTTAGTGATTGAAAACCTTGTGTCAATAACAATTATGTTTTGATTTATCCGCTGCGTATTGTCATTGTTATTGTTAAACCCTAAGGCTCATAAGCGATCAAAAACTATCTTCATCACGTTCTTAGTTTCTATCAAAAGTCAATCGCATACCTTGACTTTACGAAAAGTCAACATCACACTTTGACTAATGAAGACTTTGACTTTCTATAAAAGTCAAGCGCATACTTGACTTTTGAAAAGTCAACATCATGTCTAAATTAGACAAACTAGTATTATTGTCTTTATCTAAATCGTTCAAGTTCTAAAATTAATTTCATATTTATATAACCCTTGTACAAACTTTACATCTTTTATAAAAATAAATTTTATGTTTTATCCTCAACAAAATGGGAGATTGTTAATACAAATATCGTTATTAAGCGTTATTTATATTTTATGATCTTTACCTAAATTTTGTTAACGACAAAAGTAAATTTAATTTTATAAAGCTTAAAGCTTGTCAAATTTAATAGATATTAAAACAAGCTTTTCATCAAATAATATCTTCATCACTCAACATTTACATTTTAATTAATCATATTATTGATATGCCTCTAAACCATAATGTATGTTAACATTTTAGATCAAGCATGTTTTGGTTTCTTAAAAACAAAACATTACATACGTGTTACATTTAACATATTTTTAAAATAAAAACAACATATGACATCATGTGGTGCATCATTGAAATCTCTAGAGGATTTCACTAGATATTTTGTATAGATTTAGACTCTACATCTTATACAATCTTGGATAGATTTGGTTGACTTTGATAAGATTTTGGTAATCTTGTTGTCGGACCCGTGACACAAATTTATACAGGCGGAACCCTTTTGGGTTTCGTGGTTAAGTAGTGCTCACGATCATTTTGGCTATAAATAGCAAAGCCAAACCATGTTATTTTCTCATCCCTTTCTAGCATAATCACATACATTCCTTCTCTCTAACATTTCTAACTCAGTTTCATATCATTATAGTGATCCTCTTTTGTAGCAAAGAAGATCAAGGCATATTCAAGTTTCAACAAATAGTTGGAAGTCTTGTTTGTCTATTGTTGTATGATCTAGTCTTGATTAATACATCATTGTTGTACCAAACCATCATAAACTTGTGAGTGTGAGTGGTTAGTGTTTTAGTCCTTAAAATACATTGTGTGTGGGAGTGGTTGTACCCTTGGAAAAGAACTCGACATCTAGCTTAGTGTCGGAAATAGTGTATAGCGAAGTGTAAAGGTTTCTCCTTTGGTGAAAGGAGCTTGGTGACTAGTGAAGTTAAACTCTCGAGTGTGAGACTCGGGAGTGGAGTAGGGCAAGGAAAAAGAGTCCTTGTAGACCGAACCACTATAAACAACTTGTCGTGGTTTGATTGTTTCTTTCCATATTTACTCTATATATATTGCTTGCATTTTGATTATTATTCACTAACATATCTAAGATCGATATCAATTGATCTTTCAATAAGTTCAAAACAAAGTTTTAATCGGTAAACTATTCAACCCCTTTCTAGTTTTTCACAGAACCCTTTCTTCGATCGGTTAGACGAGGCCCGACCAAATGTTATCCTAGCGACTTTCACCCACTTGAACTAATTGGAAGTAATTAAACATGAACTTAGCTTGATAGGATGAATAACTAGGTTAGCACACTTCTCTCTATTGATCACAACCCTCGCCTTTATTTGCTTTCTTTATTTTTATTGTTTTAGTAGTTAATCATTTCCACCTTAAAATCTATTAAAATCTGTGACACCTAGACTTAGTTTAAATCCGCACATATAGCTCTTGGGACGACCTCGGTTTTACCAAATACTACACTACACACGACTGGGTACACTGCCCATTAATGCATTAGGGTAGACCATAGGTATAAATATTAAAACCTGGTCAGTAAAACGATCATCAAGTTTTTGACGCTGCTGCCGGGGAGTATATTAGGGTTTTTTATTAAGTCTATTTTTAATTTTCTTTCTTTTTCATAATGTCAGGATTCAAGACTGGAAGCTCAAAGCCATTTTTGGCTACCCCATTCGATGATCCGGAAAAACAATTTCGGACGAAAAAAGTTTACTCACCAATTTCTATTCATAATATTTTCTCGTTTCTGAATCGACCAATCGATGCGTAACACGAAGTTATTGATGAAAATAATATCGAAGAAATAACCATGGAGCGATTTGGAGCGACCAAATGTGAGCAGAAACGAGCCTTCACACAAGACTCTAGTGTGGAAAAATTTTCCATTTCGGACCAATTTATCCGGAATTACGAGCTTAAGTTTTCGGAGGCGAGAATGAGGATGTTCAAAATCATGTGGAAGAAGTGCTCTACTTATCATCCTTTTTAGCGTCCGGAATATCCCTATCTATTCGATTCTGACAAGAATTTTTCCTATGACTCTTAGAGGATTTGCAAAAGATGGTACAATAAACTCCGCCGAATGCAAGGAAACATGGGATCAATTAAGAAGAGAATTCGTTCAACAATTCTTCCCTCCTTCGAAGATGGCTAAACTTCTTGGTAAGATCCATCAATTCATTCAAGAGAGTGAAGAAACGTTGTATCAAGCATGGGAAAGATTCAATGAGCTACTTTACCAATGCCCAACTCATGACTTGAACAAGCACCAAATCGTCTATGTCTTCTACAGGGGAATTAACGCAGAAACACGTGAATTACTCGATTCTCCTAGACCTATTCCAAGCATGACCCCTGACCAAGCTTTGGAGTGTATTCGACGGATTTCTGAACATTGCTATAAACGGCATATGGAGACAGGGTATGGGCCAATGGATAATTTCGATCATAAGGTGATGAAAACATTGATGAAGCAAGAATATAATTATGGTGAAATTTTCGAAAAACGGAGGTTGGAAAGGGCCAACGAAAGTGAATCCTGTAAGGTAGAAAAAGTAAAGAGTGTATTTGGGACCAAGACCGGAAACAACTTAGAAAAAAGGATCCTTGACCATATCGCGAAATCAAGAGAACGTGATGAGAGAATTGAAAAAATGATGAAAACATTCGTGGAAAACCCAGTTTCTTCTCTTAAGACTCATGAAGACCGGATAAAGGGTTTGGAAAAGAATGTGAACTTATGTTCGAAAGCCATCACGGAATACCTTGTTGCACGGGAAGTAGAAGTTGTCAACAAAGTTGAAACAATCTTTGAAGAACCCACTACCTTCTCGGAGAAGGTTAAACGAAGAATCAGCAAATAGAAACTCTTACTCCTTGACGTTGGAGCTCTCGATCGCGTTCCTCTTGTTAATTCCATTAAAGGCGACTAACAATATTTTTCGGGAATTAAATAGCGATTCCGATGAGACGGTTCAACAATGAGAGATGTTCGAGTTTTAAGTAATGAGCGCCTCGAAAGGATAAAGATCCCGGTTGTTTCACTCTCCGCATGATCGGGAGTCTCGATATGTGAAACGCGCTTGCGATCTTGGGCGAGCATAAGCATAAAGCCTCGTTCAATGTTCCTACGTATGGGTATCGGAGATCTTAAACCGACCAAAATAAAAATTGAAATGGCCGATCGATCCATGCAGTCACCCTTGGGAATTGTTGAGAATGTATTGGTAAAGATAAAAAAAATTTCTCTTCCCGGTTGATTTCGTGATTCTGGATATTCCCGAAGACAACAAAATACCTATTATTTTAGGAAGACCAATGCTTGCTACTGCCCATGCAAAATAGGATGTCTTCGTTCAAAAATTAACTCTCGAAGCTAATGGGGAAGTTGACACATTTAGGCCTAATGAACTTTTGTCCACCCCTCAAAAAGTTTGCGCAATTGACCCTATTGGCGATTTTGGTGATGCATTGGAAGAGTTTCTTAGTGACCCCCCTAAAACTCCTACAAATCGTGGTGAGATAGCTTCAGGGAAAGATTTTGATGTGTTCATCAATTTTGAAGAAGAAGACTTGGGAATTAGTGCCGATGATTTCTCTAGCGATGTCGAAATGGTCCATTGGCACAGCAACTCTGAAAAGACTTTTTCACAATCTGACCAACCCAAGTTTTATGAGATGGGAGCTCGAATCCATCATAGGAACCCCTATTATCTAAAAATTTCATGCAAGATTGGGTTCATTGATTTCCATCCGTTCATCGACACAAATTCCCCATTTAACATCATTTCAAAGGAATGCTACAACCAGGTTATGGAAAAGGAACTTGAATATAAAGGAAACAATTTCCTAGGGATTGCAACAAACATCCGTGTCTTTGTTGGGACTCACTCATTTTAGTCGATTTTGTGGTTTTGGATGACGTTAAGCGAGTTCGTGGAAGATGGGCTAACCGGGTGATTTTCGGAAACCCTTTCAAGAACTATCTGGGCTAGATAAAGATGAGAAGAAAGGGCTTGTATGGTTAAAGATTGGCGAAGATAAAGCGGTTTTTAAAATGCCACGATTGTTAAAATTTTAAAAGTGGACAAAGAGGTAGTTGAGCCATGCCCGACTAACACTCGACATTAGTGGCGAAGATAAGGCCAAAGGTATTGACCACCATTACCAAAAGATCAAGAATTTTTACTTGGGGTGTTTAGAAGCTGGGACGGACTACAAGCGGGATGAAATCGATCGGTTGGATTCAGCGTGGAATTGCCATATCCACGAAATGACAAACAAGCACTTCTAGCCCGAGGCTTTGAGTCTAACAAAGACTCGTAAATAAAGAAAAGTGCCCTTTAGGAGACAACCGAATTATCCCTTTCATTTGTTTTATTTCCATTTTGTTGGGTTTTGTTTTTAACCATTTTTGCGGAAAAGCGGAGAAAAGTTCACGCAACATCTTTGAACAGGGACTGATCATCCCATAGTTACGGCGTAACTCATTCTTATGGTTACGCCGTAACATACTTTCTGCATTGTCCTTCTCGAGCATTACCAATTACAACGTAATCCCATTCAATGGTTACGCCGTAGCTACGATCTTGTAGCGTGCGCGGTGTTTTGATTAACTCTGGCGTAACTCCTTATAGGGGTTCTGACGTAACTATCCTCTGTAACACTTCTTTCTTTTAAACACAATAACCTTGTATTAGTTTTCAAATGAACTTTGTGGGTATGTTCCTGTAAGCCCTCGCGAGACTACACTCGTCCACTTGGGATACCAAGTGGTTTAAAACTTATTGCATTCGCTAAATGCAACCGTGATTCCTCTGATGAGTTAGGTTTCTTTTTATTTTTATTTTTCTTTTTTTAGAATTATGCTTATCGATAGTGTGATTTCGGGGATTATAGTTTGCTCGTGGATGCTTATGCGGCGCGACTCTTTTCATGGGCCTTCTTCCTTTGGAGCAAACTTGAGGAAGTTCTCACTCTAATTCTACTTTTCTCTTCACCTTTATTTAAAGCTTAGTACAAAGGGACTTTGTACATTTCAAGTGGGGACGGGAGTAGAATTGTCTCTTGAACTCTATTTTGCCCTCGTTTTCTAGTTTATTTTGAAAATTATGCCATTTTAAAATTTTGACATTTTTTCTTAACCTAACTAGATTAGACCTTAGCCGAGCACATTATAACCCTTGATATTATATGGTGAGATTAGCCTTATCCGTTTCAAATTTTTACCCCAAATCCACCAAATTATGAGTGTGTCGGTAGCTTGTAAACTTTAGAACTTGGCCTTTACATCATTTTGAGACCATAGGCGAGGTATGTTGAGTTAGCTCGATGTATTTGGACTTTTCGGTTTAAGAAAGCGTTATTATAGGATTATCACCCAAATAGACTATCAATGTGTGCCTATCAATTAGTCACCTCGACTTCTCGACCCCCATGTTAAACCCTTTGTTGCACTTACCTTTAGTGCAAGATACCCTTAGATACACCCTTTTGAGCCATTCCTTTCATTTTGTTCACCCAACATATTGTTTCGTTACACCATTACACCTTAGCCTACCCTGTAGTCTTTATTTGTAATTGAAGTCATTATTTGCCTAAGTTCAAGGTTCAGTGGGAAGGTTCGGAATCACGCTTTAAATCAGCGACATATCCTTAAAGATCATTGAAGACCCCAAAATTCTAATATTGTTCATCTCAAGTGGGGATGTTATGTTTAGTTATTATGTTATGTTGAAAAAAAAATTATTGTTATTTAGTTGATTGTAAAGTGCGATGTTATAAGCACTATTGTTATGAGCTTACTATAGATTTAGTATCGAGTAGGCCACCTCGGTCACATTTGAAGAATGGAGTTGGAAATGTGCCCATCATGACGTCCTCTAATGGCACATCTACACGGTAATATCATGATCCGGTTTCTTAACTTGAAACTTGAACTTTGGATGACGGTGAGCGGTGATGACTTGGTTGTAGATTTAGACTATACATGATTTTATTTTACACCAAATTGATCCCATGTTTTATCCTACCCTTTAGTCATGAAGCGTGTCTAGGTGATGCAACGAGCAATCTTTGGTGTCTTGGCCATGGATTTGGTCATGCATCATTGATTTTGTCCACTTCAGCGTGACATGTTAGTAATGACAAATCACCCTTAACCTTTATCGTGTCTACCCATATTTCCTTGAGAATTTTTTGTCCTTAACTCTAGTGGTGGAGATTTGTGTAGCCAAGCTTATGATAGAATACATGCTATGATGTGCAATGAGTGATCACCCAAAATTGACACTTAGAATAGTTTAGAGATTTGGTGTTTTTTCCCATTTCGTGAGGTGTTCGCTTTGTTTTATTCTAGCATAAGGGATTTGTAAACTTATATTTTCGGGTAATGGGAGATATCTTTTTAGGAATCTATCTAATAAGGTCTACTTAAAGTTCAGTGGGGGATATTTGATAACATCAAATAGTCACGAATATTAAGTGTCAATTTTCCCGATAATGCTCGTATTTTATATCATTTATATGGATTTACGCTTGTTTTCCTCTAAATTTCACTTTCGTGTAAATTACGAGCATTGGTGCTAAAGATCTGCGGATTTGGAGAGTTTATTGAATATATATGATAGTATGCTCATTTGAAGATGTTACGGCAGTAACTCCCTCTCACATTCGCCGCAATGTGAGCGTTGCTCGAGAAAACCAACTCAATGAAGATTACGCGTAACTCCTTCCAAAGATTACGGCGTAACTAACTAGGTCAAATGATATTTGGCGCTTGCAAGCTACACCATAACTATTGTCTCAACTACGGCGTAACAAGGATTTATTGAAGATATGGCGTAACTCCTTCCAGATGTTACCGTAACCAGCATTTTAGTGCAAATTACGAAGATAATGGTGTTCTGGCGTAACTCTCAACAAGTTACGCAGTAACGGATCGGCCTATAAATACCACGCTAATTCGGCATTTCTAATCATCCCATTTCACACAGCGTCGGTGAGCGTGAGTAGAAGGTTGAAGACGGATCTTAGAGAGCATCTGAGCCATCTCGAGGATAAATCACTCCCTACGATAAGCATTAGCATTTTATTTTTCTTAACTTTCAATTCATGCATTTCGTAATGTTAAACATTAAATCGATTGTTAATATGGCTAAGCACCTCGGTGCTAACCTAGTTATGATTCATAATTTCTTTGTTTATGTTTACATTGCTTCATTATAATTATTTCTAGTGTATGCATGCATAGTTTGTTGGTAGCTACCCTTGTTTGGTAGTTTTGAATGGCGGTAGTGGCTAGTTACTTAGGAGATATGACCAATGACCCTAAGTAGGTAGGCGAGTGGGAAGGGTAAGATATGACCAGCGAAGACCCTTCTTCGCTTGCAGATTTGACCACCGATCACCTACCGTTTGGATGAACATAAGAAGTCGGGGATGAGTGTTTAAGATGTTAGCTCCGGGTACTCATTATTATGAATTTTCATGCGGTATTTTAATGACTTGGCTTAGGGGACTAAGAACAAGCTGGACTTTGACGGGTCACTGACATCTCCGGTGGAACCCTTTGGCGATAGAGTTAGAGACACCGACCAAATCTTTGTCCTAGCGACTTTCGCCCTACTTGAACTAATTGGAAGTAATTAAACATGAACTTAGCTTGATAGGATGAATAACTAGGTTAGCACACTTCTCCCCTATTGATCACAACCCTCGCCTTTATTTGCTTTCTTTATTTTCTTGTTTTAGTAGTTAATCATTTCCACCTTAAAATCTATTAAAATATGTGACACCTAGACTTAGTTTAAATCCGCACACATAGCTCTTGGGACGACCTCGGTTTTACCGAATACTACACTACACACGACCGGGTACACTGCCCGTTAGTGCATTAGGGTATACCATAGGTATAACGAGAACTTATAAATATTAAAACCTGGTCAGTAAAACATGCATCAGCGGGATAGTAGTCCATATGTTTTTTCTATCTTTTTTTCCTTTTTTTTATATCATCCTTTTTTATATTTTTTTTTTCATACACTCTTGCCCTACCATCCACAAAATATACATCCATACATAAGGGATTTATAGTTACATCCCTAAACTTTAACTTTTAAATAAGTAAAACTTAACTTATGATCCGAATTAAGAGGATCAAAATACGTGGAGTACTTAAACATTTACGTAGATATGAGGATAATAAATTTGACGTTCTTCCCCACTACTCCATAATAATTATTACTAAACCCATGAGTCATAATCGTCCCAAAACTGTATACACAAGATATGACTCGACTTAGCAACCATGTAATCAACTAGACAATTAACTAAGAGTTTAACAAATAATAATAATGCACTAATGATGAGTGCATACAATGAAGGCTAAGGTGATTTGTGTGTACATTTGGGGGTGGATTATAAACAATTCTATTCATTAATATCTCGGAATCCACCGAAATATTATGAGAATTGCGAAAAGGATAGGCTCATAGAAGTTAAATAGGGGTATCTTGTACTAAAATGAGTACATAGCAATGGTGTGGGGTAATTACTTGACCATTGTAGCATGTGGAAAACTAGAAGGGGGTTGAATAGTTTTACCATTTTTTATGTTCTTTATGTTTATGTGAAATCAACCAAAGTAACAATAAGTATAATGCAAGAAAGGATAAAAACGATCAAACTACAACATGAAAGTTTATAGTTGTCAGTCAACAAGGACTATTTTTCCTTGCCCTACTCCACTCCCCGAGTCTACAACTCGAGAGTATTCTTCACTAATCAACAAGCTCCTTTATCCGGTGGAGAAAACTTTTACACGTCACTTACACAATATTTCTGACACAAAGCTAGATGTCGAGTTCTTTTACAATTCGGGAACAATCACTCCCGTCACACTACGAATTTGAGGACTAAAATATTAACCAATCACTATAGAAAGTTTATGATGGTTTGTGATAACATCAAATAGTCCTGAATATTAAGTGTCAATTTCCCCAATAATGCTTGTAATTTATATCATTTGTATGGATTTACGCTTGTTTTCCATTGTTTTCCACTTTCGGGTAAATTACGAGCATTGGAGCTAAAGAGGCGGAATTGGAGAATTATCAAAGATTTATCAGTATGCTCACTTTGAAGAAGTTCTGACAACTCATCTCTCACATTACGTCGTAACTAAAGCGTGACTCGAAAGCCAATTCATCGAAGATTACGGCGTAACTCTCACTAAAGACTACGATGTAACCATATTAGGTCAAATGAGGTTCCACGCCGCGATAACTACGATGTAACTCTTGTTTAACTACGGTAACCAAGAAATATTGAAGATATGGCGTAACCACTTATAAGGTTACGCCTAACCAGCAGATCTAGTGCAAATTACGAAGAAATAGAAGATTACGGCGTAACTATTATTTTAGTTACTGTAGTAACCCGGATCTGGCCTATAAATACCCACTATTTCGGCATTTCAAATCATCTCATTCCACACCACAACCAAAGAGCGTGGGAAGAAGCCAAAAGGTCTAGAGGAGCATACTGAGTTGTCTCGAGGAGAAATCACTCCCTAGGATAAGCATTAGCTTTTATCTTTTCTTTACTTTCGATTTATGTATTTAGTAACATTTAATATTAAATTGATTTGTATGGTTAATATGAGCGGCTAAGCACCTCTTGGTCTGGCCTAGTTATGATTCATAATTGTTTTGTTTGCGTTTACATTACTTCCGTATAATTATTTCTAAGTGTATGCATGCATAGTTTATTGGTAGCTACCCTTGTTTGGTAGTTTTGAATGGCGGTAGAGGCTAGTTGCTAGGAGATATGACCAAGTGACCCTAAGTGAGTAGATTGAGGCGGGAAGGGTAAGATATGACCAATGACGACCACTTTCTACTTGTGCGATTTGACCAAGCGATCACCTATCGTTTAGATGAACTTAAGAATTAGGGGTGAGTGTTTAAGTTGCTAACGCTTGGGCACTCACTATTATAAATCTAGCATGTAGCGGACTTAATGACTTGGCTTGGGACCGGAACAACTGGACTTATGAAGGGACACGACTTCTCCGGTGGAGGCATCTTTTGGCGATAGGTTAGGCGAATTGACCAAATGTTGTCCTCTCGAATTTGACCCACACCAAGTAATTGGAAGTAATTAGGCGTAGGCGTTACTAGCTAGGATAATTAACTAGGTTAGCACCACTCTCCTCTATTGATTAAACCTTGCCTTTTATTTACTTTAGTAGTTAATTAATTAATTCCTTATCGAAATCATATTAAATCTTTGACACCTAGACTTAGTAATAATCCAACACACATAGCTCTTGGGACGACCTCGGTTTTACCGAATACTACACTACACACGACCGGGTACACTCTCCGTTAGTGTATTAGGGTAGACCATAGATATAACGAGACATTATAAATATTAAAACCTGGTCAGTAAAACATGCATCAAATTTTTGGCGTCGTTGCCGGGGAGTTATATTAGGATTGCTATTAAGTCTTTCATTTTCGTTTTGTTTAAACTTTTCTATATTTCTCACGATCATTATTCAATTTTTTAGGTACCATGGAAGTTGTTAACATTGATGACCTCACTCTTGAGGAATATTTAGCATTAACAAGGGAAGAACAAGGACTAGGGATTGTTAGGCCGGCTATCGCAGAAGATGCTCTATTCGAAATCAAACCTCAATTCATGAGGGAATTGCGTGCAAATCCCTTCTCTGGAAGCATTACCGATGATGCTCATGAACATATTGACGTGGAATACATTGTCAGCCTATTCAAAATTCCTAGAGTCTCAAACGATCTTTGTAATGTTCAGTATTCCCTATTTCTCTTACGGAGTTGCTAAAGATGGGTTGATCGATTACTGCGGAACAGTCAACACGGCCTATCCTAAAAAAGTATTTCATTCGGAGATCTGTCCTCCATCTAAGGCGCTAAGCAATTAGAAGAAATCCATAACTTCAAACAAGAGGGATGAAACGTTGTACGGGCATGGGAAAGGTATAACAATTATTATATAAATGCCCTACTCACGACCTCAACAACCAACAAAAGTGAGCGTCTTTACAAAGGTCCGAACATCTCCTCAAGACAAATGATCGATTCTCGAGGGCCGATTCTGTGATGACTCAACATTGGCTTTGGAAACTATTCAAAAGATGGTGACCACTCTCACAAATGGCACAATGGGGGAGCAACCAAGCAAGAATGGAAATATGGAAGGCCTTGCGATAAACAACAAATTAGAAAGCCTCGGAAGAGACATGAAGAAACTCGAGGAAAATGTGTATTCCATTCAAGTAGAAGCGGAATGGGCTCCACCTAATAAGGAATGTTCCTCCAACGAGGAAGTTAAAAGGATTGGAGAAGTTAAGTATGTAAGTGGGCCCCCTTTCAGCGAGATACTATGATAATGAGGCCAGGATATCAAGAAAAGTCTCGAGTTCTACACAAGAATTAGCAACAATCCTCCTAGACCAAGCCTTGAAGAAATAATGCATAGGCGCATGAAGAATCTACAAAAAAAGGAGATAAGCTCAAGGAATGGATGGTCAAGGTGAAAGAAGACACCAACATGAACTGCGGGACCAAGATCTTGCAATTAAAAATCTCGAAACTCAAATTGGGCAATTAGTTAAAAACCTTGAGACCGGTAATGCCAAAGTTATTGCAAAGCCATATTTATACAAGATAAGGCAAAGAAGGCGTGCACATCTTCTATCACCAATGATCTATCAAGCATAAACTACAGAAGAAGATGGTAAATCGGGAACGATGAGATCTGCCAAGCCAACTTCCACGAGAAGCAACAATACCGGAAAGTTTTCTTCTTCCATGCACTATTAGTAATATTAAGATTCCGCATTAGGTGATTTGGGGGCCGGGGTAAACCTTATTTCTACCACTTTGTTTGATAAAATAAAACTTACCAATTTAAAAGAAACAACAATGATGATAGAAATGGCTGATTCCTCTAAGGTTGTACCTGGGGAGTAGTAAATAATGTGCTCTAAAATTGGAAAATTCTTTTCCCATCGATTTTGTGGTAATTGACATGGGAAGCGGGAGTCTTACAACTTAATTGTTGGAAGACTTTTTAAGCCACTTGCAAGGCTCAAATTAAGGTTTTGAAAAACAAATCTCTTTGGGCCCGAAAATGAGCGAATAACTTTCGTATGCAGAGCGTTTAAAACCAAAATTTGGAAATTCAAATAATGTTGATGTTGTTGATGTTCAATCACCCGATCCTCCTCTACATTATGACCTAATAACAATAATAGTGGAGAGAATGTGGATAATTGTAGCGAAATAGGAAAAGACGCCCGGATCAAGATATTAAGGAAGCTCGATTCAAACAAACATTTCGCAATCCGATATTAACCAAGGATAACGAATCGATAATAGCATGGTCTCGTGTAATCCTTTTCAAGAATCTTGTGAAAGAAAGGCGGACGAATGGATATACCTCACGAGACCGGAAGACATGATATTACATTTAAAAATTAGCATTTGAAGATTGGTATAAAATAAGATTTGGAGAATCGAGGAAATCGATAAGGATTGGTTAAGCAATTAAAATACAAGTACAATGACTATCATCCTACTAATGCAATAACTAATGGTGAAAGATCAAGCCTAAGTATAACAAGCGGTCTTATAGTGAAGATGATGGTGGGAAGTCATGTAATGAGTGGCTTTCACATAAATTTGAACATATGGCATCAGTAATCGCAAGAAAAAGAGTTTTAACAAATGGAAGAATGAGTGCCACCAACTAGTTGAGGAAGTGGGCCAAGTCCAAAGGCCCCCATAAAGCCCAGCGCTCTCAGTCTAACAAAGACTAAGTAAATAAAGAAAAGTTCTCTTCGGAGACAACCCGAATTATCCCTTTCTTTTGTTTTATTTCCATTTTGTAGGGTTTGTGTTTTAACCATTTTGCGAGGAAACTTGGAGTGAATCTCTTTTAACATTTCTACGATCGACCATAGTTATGGCGTAACTCATCTCGGTGGTTACGCCGTAACTTTCTTGAGCTCGAGACTTGAATTCTTCACTTCGCAATCTTTGTGCTTTAGTAGCGATTCTTCAAAGTCCGCATTGATTTGTACTTTAAGTGGAGGTCTTTGAACCGATCCACATCTTTGATGATCTTCGAGCTTTATTGAGATCATCGCCACAAGAAATCGGATCACCCTTTATTGTGTTGCCATCATGTGAAGTTGTGACTTTGGACCGACATGCTCACACTTTTGAATCATGACATCTTTCCATCGTAGTAGCGGAAGCCTCATCGGTTCATGATATTTGCAAAGCCGGCGTAAGCATAGTATGAAATATCGTAACCGTGTTATGTAGATATGCACCGCCATGATTTCTTCAATTAAGTATGGATGTGTGAGCATGCGGCTTTGGAATGACTCTCAATTTTGATCGCCTTCAACCGTCCAAGTGTACCGCAAACAACAAGCTAGCAATAAAACACACGAAAGTGTCTTTGATCACTTTCACCGAATTGAGGTACAAGGCCCACGGTTCCTCGTTGATCAAGACAAGTATCGCTCGTGATCGTAGGATTCCTAAGAATCTCCTCGACAGGTTTCGCAATGTTCTAGCCGTTCTCAAACCGAACGCCTCAAAGAAGACAACACGGAGTGAGTGAACCAAATAATTGAGATTCACCGATTGATGAAAATGATTCAAAACAATCGCGTGTTGCTTAGAAGAAAGATTTTTGCAATACGACGAAGGTTTTATGATAAAGATTAATTTTCAATCAAAATACTTTTGTATTAGAGAATGAGTACACATTCGACGTGCTAGTGAAAAGAAGAGATTCGCACATCGAACGGTTTTTCTAAAAGTATTTTTTCAATCGATATACTTTTGAGTTTGAAAATGAATACACATTCGACGCGTAGAGAAAAGAAGCTTTGCACATCGAACGTTTTTCCAAAAGCATTCGTCAATTCCATTCTCGGACCAAGGTTGATTCAAGAAAGAATCTCCCCATCGTTTCTATCCAGTTGTCACAAGCTTGATCTTTGCAAGATTTCACATGTCACCCACCAAGAGCTTGTTTGATGTTGGCTCTAGAAGGATTTCCATCTTCATCGTGAATATTTTTTACATATCACTCGGATGTTCTGGCAATACCACAAGGATAATGCGTAGGACTCTTAATATATACTTACTTTCCACATTGTGTGGAACAACAAGTCTTCAATAATTTAGTGTCCTAATGAGATATTGTGGATGATCTCTTGGCTCTAGACTCAATAGTGCTCATTTGGTTCCTCGTGTCGGAGACTAGGAGAGGGTCTTCTTCAATATCAACAATCTCTAAGAGAAAGTCGATAGATTATGTCGGTTCCCGTGAGAATGAAACAAGCCCTTTTAAGAGGAACTTGAGTAGCTTGGGAAGTTTAGTGTAGTGCATCGGGTTCATGATGTCTTGTCTCAATACCAGTGTTACCTTAGTAAACACCAAGAGCATATGTATTGAACCCGGTTTCGCCCTAAGGTTGAATTGATGGAGGGCTATTTCTTTTCACCCTTTTCATATTCGGCTTTTTTTCATTCTTCAACCCTTCTGCTTACCGAGACTTCATAACTAGAACCTTGTTGGGTTTATTCCAAGACTAGCTCTGTCTCATCCGCACTCTTCCCATATTCTCATTTTCTCCTTTTTTCAATATTCCTAAGGACTCTACACTATCTAGTGGATTGTCCTCGAAGATCCCTCCTTCTCAAGGATCGTGGGAACAAATACCTAACCTCACCATCCTTATAACTCCATGCATAAAGTAAATTGGTCGGTCTTTTGGTATTGTTCATTCTTCCTTGAAACCAATTGAAAAATCATTTGAAAAGCAATCAAGGTACTTGTGATACGAGATCAAAGCATTTTGTACCTTAAAAGTTTTGATCATTTAGAAAACCTCCCTCAACATGTGCATATGATTTAGAAATTGTTTAGCACAAGGAGGCAAGAGGACTTTGAAATATTTTCTTTGATCACAATTTTCATACTGAAAAGCCATTTAATTTTCTTGGTAAAATTCTCCCCTCAATATGTGCATAGGATATTTTAAAACATTTTATCACATGAGGCAAGAGTTCTTTCAAGCACATCCACAATCACAAGAGCCATTAAGAAACCATTTGAAAACTCAATCAAGGTACTTAGTAAATCACTTTAAAATCTTTCTCGTACTCGATAGTTTATTTGCTCCCCTCAATATGTGCTTCAAGATTCGAAAGCGCTTAGCACATATGAGCGAGCAACAGGCACAATTAAATCAAAACGATCACCTTTATCAAATTTCATTATTAAATCACAAATTCTCCCCGATCAAAATATCAAACCCTTTGAGATTTTGGATCCCAAGTGATTTAATTAGGTTTAGAAAACATGGGAGAAAATGTGGCCTTGTTTAAATACTCATCCGGTTTTGGATAAATCCTCCTCCTCAACATGTGCATTGTGTATTAGAAATCGTTTGGCACATGGAGGCGGTGAGTGCCTTTGAAGGACTAAAACCAATTCCATTAAAACAGATTTGAGATTTAAATCACGATCTCTCCCACGATCAAAATTTCAAACCATTTGAGATTTGTAATCCCAAAAGATTTAAATTATTTAAAAGAGTTCGGGGAAAGACGCGGCAAGATTTAATTTTGAAAATGACAGATAAGGACCATTTTAAGACATTAAAGATTGTTAGTGTCGTATGATAGTTTTAAGAGATCTTTAAGTAAAATAAAACAATTTCACAATCAAACAAGAACAAAAAATTTCATTTTGATGATCTTTGAGTTTTAAAGGAAATCATACCATAACATAACATTAAATCTTTAGATCACCACATATTAGCGCATAAAGCGGAACTTTTGTGAAGAAATATCATTTGAAAATATTTTATTGTAAATCACTCTCCCCTCAATCCATGACGAAGTCAATAATTGAGTGACTTAGGTTTTGATAAAAAGAAGTCCGTGATTTTCAAAATTTAGTTCAATTTATTTTCAAAACAATATTTTTCCATTTTCGTAAACAATATTATTCAAAGTTTTAGAAAATGGTATCATCACTATAATCCCCGCACAAAGATACATTAGGTGGATGAGAAGCTTGCTTTTGTTGTCAGAGGGTTTGGAAGAAAACCGTCGCGATGCAAAGGAGACTTCTTCTTATGTTGCATTTTGAATGCCAACCGAGGTCAATTAAGCTCCGCTTCTTCAATCACTTAAGAAACCCATCCATTGATGCAAGGAGACCTCTTACGTTGCATTTATGCCAACTCTCCATAGAAGTCCAATTAAGCTTCGCTTTCTTCATTTGTCAACCCAAGATATAGTTACCCTTTCCTTTCGGCATCCAATCATCTTCAATTGGGATCCGGATCGGAACATTCTTTTATACCAATATACCGCACACGCTAGTGAACATACATACAAATATATGGTGGTCGACATCACCCAAACAACAATCGACTAATAAAAGTCAATGCAACATATCAATCGGATCATATAAATGTATGGGAATAATGTGTTCATCAAACTCTAATCATCTAATCCTAGCAATCATATCCTAGGCACCTAGTCCTTCAACATAGGTTAACATCATTTTAATTAAGCATATTAGGATAATTAAGAAAGCCCGTTAGATGATGTAGATTTGAAAACATTATCCCCTCAATCCATGACTCATTTTATGAAGAGTTTAAAAGCTCAAGTCATTGATTGAGTTTTCAATTTTACAAAAACTCGAATCGATTGTTTTAAAGCAACTCATTTTCCACCATTTTGAACACAACAAATATTTTTCTCAAGAATTATAGACGGAAAACATTTGTGTAGGAACAAAGATCCTTCGACATACTTTCCTCATTTTGTTTTAGGATAAGTGCACGAAATTTGTGAAAACGTTAAGCGTAGCACTTTCCTTCCTTTTAAGAGCGGGTTGCTATCTCGAAATAATAGCAAACCATGGTTTAAGCCCGGTTACATCAAATAAGCGCAAGCCATAATTTGACGCTGGTTACAATCGAAATAATCAGAAGCCATATTTTGAGACATGTTTTGAAAGAAATATTTACACCTCCTCGCTCGAACTTCATCTATGGTCCCGTGCCATTATTGAATGACATTTCTAAGACCGTAGATGTTATCGATACTGAAGACATGTCTAGGAAAACATATTTTTGGTATTTTGAAATTTTATGATTTTTATGGGTTTTGAAGGTTTTATATTTTTCTATTTTCTTTTGAGGTTTTATATTTTTGTATTTGGTTTTCAAAAATATATACAAAGATAGAGAAGATGATATAGTAAAGAAGATGATGATACGAGTACCGAGATAAGGATATCGAAAAGACGTCGAGAAGATAGAATTCGCCATCTCTTAAACTTCCACCACCAAAGCTTCCGAGGCTCCAAAATAGAAGAAGGAACATGAGCCTTTGAGAAGAGAGACTTTGGCGCCTTCCCCAAACCAAAATCCATTAGATGAGCAGATTCAAGCTCTATGTCAAGCTTTCTTAGCCGTGTGCATGCATGCACACACCATTATCATAAATCCTCTCTCCTTTTAAGACCGATAATCGAGATTCTCCATTCGGGTTATACCATCCAATAGAAGAACAAAGAACGTATCATCCCACTTTTAAATAATCTTCTCAAATTTCCTTTCCACCAAGTCAAGCGATCCATTCCAAAAGTGTCAAGAGACCACTTCCCACGTAGTTGAATTGATGCGTCACCTCTTTGTATAATGCTCACGAACTCTCCCAAATACACATCATGAGGGAATGAAAACACCTTCCCATGTTCACATTTTTCTTCCCGGATGAATGTGTATGAAGCTCAAGAACCAAGTACACCAATATCCAAGAACTCTCCCGAATACACATCATGAGGGTAATGAAGAACACCTCCCTATGTTCACATCTTTCGTCCTCGATGAATGTGTATGAAGCTCAAGAACCAAGTACACACATTCCCAACGAGAGAATAACAGATAACACCTCCTCATGTTACACATTTATCTCCCCGAATATGTCGTACTTGTGTACCTCTTTATCTTCGTAAACTTTCTAACATCACTTCCCCACGTAGTTGAAATACTAACACTAAACGCCTTGATGAGTAAAACCTTGAGTTTCTCTCGGTCATGACATTTGTTTTCCGGATATCTTCAATCACTTAGAAGAATTAAGTTCATCAAGTTTACTGTCATGAGTCAAACCTTGAGTTTCTCTCGGTAATAACATTTGTCTTCCCGGTATCTTCAATTACTTAGAAGTATTAAGTTCATCAAGTTTACTCGCTTAGGTGCTTATCTCCTTACTCCTTGCTGGTTTTGACACTTCGTAATCAACAACTCTTTGTAAGTCCGTATACTAGAAATATTTTGAGAAGAACATCATTAGCTCAAAAGTATCTCGTGAGAGTCAACTTGTCAAGAATAACGCGAGCAAGTCTAATTAGGGATTAAATTTGGCATTTCACATTCCCCAATTAGTGCTCTCCCTAAACCGACAACTGTAATAAATGCCTAGATTAAGAAGAAGTCTTTAGATCGTTAAATGCAACACGCCTTTAGTCTTCGAACATGTAGCGTAAAATGTAGAACAGATCAAGACTCGACCTTCTTCAAGATTGTGCAGTTGGGAATAGATAGTTAACATCTTCAACTCACCAAAACAAGAACATCACCAAAAGCATCCCAATCAACTTACATCTTGCAAATCCCTTAACAAAAATCCTCCCAATCAAACAAGAATGAAAGATGTTCATCAAGGAAATCAAGAATCAGCAAAGAACGAACACACAAGATGGTAACACCAAACTACCAATCACATCAAACAAGAAGAGAGATTGTTCGAATCATCATGTTGATGTATACGTGAAGCATTAACCGGAAGCACTTTGTCGATAAACTCATCAATCCGAGTGAAGATGTCAACCAACGGCTCTTAGAAGAGAAAGACTCCATGTGAAGATAACCCGATAAGAAGAGGCTCGGTTCTTACATGAGTTTAGAGCCGTATGACCATTTATATTCTCAAATATCAATCAACAATGCAAAAAATTCACACTTCTTCTCCCCCTCAAGAATTTCATGCGGAGATGCCATTCTTGACTAAATAAGTGAAAATCATCCGAATGTTCTATTCACACTTCTCCCGCAAAATCGACACATGATGTCGCCATCTTCATTATAATCGAGCAAGTGGAATGAGAAAACAATCATGGTAGCCCGGTTCACTTGATGACCAAGCGCATGGAAAAAGTATGAAGCATGTTGATGAGAATGGTCATAATAAGAAGATTTCTTCTTCGTAAGATAATGCGATCAAGCGCATACATTTCTTTTCTTTAGAGTACGAGGCCCGAATCAAGTTGAATGAGAACGTCATTAGAAGATTTCTTCTTTCAAGATAAAGCGACCGACACGCATACTTTTCTTTTCTTTAGAGAACGAGGCATGAATCATTAGAAGTGTTCATACGATATAAGAAGATTTCTTCAAGATAATGCGCAGTTAAGATCGAAACGCATCGAAACATTTCTTTTCTTTGAGTACGAGGCCCGAATCGATGTGAACATATCGTCATGCTCTCTTTTCGACTCTCTTAGCAAAACATGTAATCAACCCATTATCATTCAAGAGGCTCTTTGTAGTGACAAATGATGGAGATAACCCAATATGATGAATTTGACCTCAAGTAAACTAACCCGAACTCATGACTTATACTTGCACATATGTAACAAAGAGCGGTGCCGAGACTTCATGCCCATTTGAATCTCTAAGTACTCTATACTCCTCAACCAACCAACCATCAAGTAATAGACGTACATTACCTCTTGAAAATCCACAATTGAATGTGACACTGAGCACTACAACGTAACTCCTTTAAGTGATAGTTATTTTGTGGTGGTAAGAGCCCAATTCCCCCAAGTGGTAAAAGAAAAAGTAAAAGCCACCCAACAATAACTAGATTTCCAAGTCTTCATTTTTGATAATAAGCTCGAACAAGGATCATGAAGAATCTTCATCCATCCATCCCCGATACCTTCAGATACTAAGTACACTCGCTCGTGATGTTTCACTTCAACCTCAAATAAATAATAATGAATAAACGCCGATGTCACATCTTCTGAACTGCTCAAATCTAGCCTTCTTTGACATTTAAATGAACTCTGATAATGGTTTTATCCCGACCATGGTTAAAAGCACATAACCCCGTAAAACCTTGTAATAACCAAACTGCCATGACGAATATCCAAACACACATCCAATTCATGAAGTACACCCTTTAATCCCTTCTTCGAATCGTAAATCGTAGCACCAAAGATCGTAAAAGATCCCGAAATACACTTTCCTTTTCTCCGTGATGGTTCCATCAATACGGATTTTACAATTTAATGGTTTAAACCGAGAAATAGTTTCTTTCATGGATTTTACAAAACCAATAATAAACCGTAAGATAGTTCCGAAATGCACCTTACTATTATCAGATGTTTCCATTGTTACGGATTTTACAAGTCTATGATTTAAACCGAGAAATAGGTTCTTTCATGGATTTTACAAAATCAAGACAAAACCGTAAACAATGTTAGCTTGAATATGTTATGACCACTTTGGTTTCAGTGAATATCCGCTTTAGGGGAACATGCCGCGGTTCATCAACAATTCATTATCCAATATCAACAACATCAACAACCATCCAACAACACTTTGGTAAACACATCATTCACGCATTCTCGCCTAAGCAATTGTAGTGACAACATGGTGAAGTAAACCGATATGCCAAACTTGATCATGAAGTAAAATTCCGCATTTGTTACTTAAACTTGTACTAATCCTTGTGAAGAAGATACGGTGTACCCAATGTACAAAACCTCTTGACATATCCTCAATGCGTGAGACACCGGGTGATAGTTACTTTGTGGGTTAAGCGAGAAAGAATCACAAACGTAACTAAATAGCCAAGTCTTTATCACTCTATAAATGCCCAAACAAGTCATCTTCGCGAACGGGTAGAAAGAAAGAAGACGAAAATAAGTAAACGCTACCGAGAACCACACTTCAAATCCAAATAAGAAATACCGCACAAACAACCCCGTAGTCAACTTTGTTCAAATAGCAATTCAATCCGTGATGAAATATTATCCGTGAAAATGTGTACACCAAAGTATCAAATCGCATATCACAACAAATCACATAGCACAACGATCTCATCATCACATCAACTTGTCAAATTAAATCACTTTAAGTTTCATGACTCACTGTGTAACTGCATCAACAACTCGAGCTTAAATCCAAATGATATACTTTTAGTCCATTAACTAGGAGACCTAAACAAAAGTTACTCATGTGTTCAATCAGCCCAAGAAATCCATTACATGAGTAACACACGTAGGCTCCAAAGTCTAATAAAGTCCGTTTATAGCACATGACTAAAGTATACACCGATCCATTAAACGTGAAGTGTCAAATCCCAAAGCTCATTTTTCACAAACAATTACCTCAATATTATGACACCGATAAATCTCAAGGATTTTGCCACACATTTACATCAATTGAACACATTGAATTCTTTGACAAAAGAATTTCGTATAGTAAAATCAACATATAACGCCTCATGAAGTGAAGTTGTAACTTGAATGAATGACGCAGCTAAATGTGATCCTCTAGCCCAAGATACGCTAGTGTAATCATGAAGCCCAAAACCGAAACAAATCTCACCCATGTACGATCCAACTCAAGCTCAAAAAACTCATTCCATATATGAGTTAGGGCGTTAGCCACGATCCAACCACAAAAGGAAAACCCGATCCACCCACGATATGAAACCGGTATATAACACATGCCTTACCCTAATAATACTCACATTACTCTAACCCTAAACACATATTCGTAAAATATGCCCATCCTCAATAACAACTACTCAAACCCTAATCTCAAATACATAATTGTCCGCCTCCTTAATCATTCACATATCACAAAAATCTTATAAACCTCAAGCAACATCTTAAGGTTAAATCCAAGGACAAACAACTTATACTCATCAAGACATGAATCGGTTAGACTAATCTCACCATGTGGATGGCTTCAGATCAAAACAATGGCTTCAAGGTAGGTTTTAATTAGTCACCCCCTTTACCTTTTTCGTGTATACCCATATTGCTTCGAGAATTGTTTAGCCCTTAACTCTAGTGGTGGAGATTTGTGTAACCGCCAAGCTTATGATAGAATACATGCTATGACTGTGCAATTGAGTGATCACCCCGAAATTGACACTTAGAATAGTTGAGAGATTTGAGTGTTTCGTTCCCATTTTGTGAGGTGTTCGGCTTTATTTTATTCTAGCATAAGGGATTTACAAACTTATATTTTCCAGGTTATGAGAGATATCTTTTTAGGAATCTTTCTAATAAGGTCTACTTGAGGGCAAGCAGAGTTCAAGTGGGGGATATTTGTAATTTATATTAAGTGTCAATTTCCCCTAATAATGCATGTAATTTATATAATTTTTATGGATTTACGCTTGTTTTCCACTTTCAGGTAAATTACGAGCATTGGAGCTAAAGAGACGTGGAATTGGAGAATTATCAAAGATTTATCAGAGTATGCTCACTTTGAAGAAGTTACGGCGTAACTCATCTCTCACATTACGCCGTAACTAAAGCATGACTCAGAAAGCCAACTTATCAGAAGATTACGGCGTAACTCTCACTAAAGACTACGACGTAACCATATTAGGTCAAATGAGGTTCCACGACGCTGATAACTACGCTGTAACTCTTGTTTTAACTACGGCGTAACCAAGAAATATTGAAGATACGGCGTAACCACTTATAAGGTTACGCCGTAACCAGCAGATCTAGTGCAAATTACGAAGAAATAGAAGATTACGGCGTAACTATTATATTAGTTACGCCGTAACCCAGATCTGGCCTATAAATACCCCACGATTTCCAGCATTTCAAATCATCTCATTCCACACACCACAACCAAAGAACGTGGGAAGAAGCCAAAGGCAGGTCTAGAGGAGCATACGGAGTTGTCTCCAAGGGAGAAATCACTCCCCTACGATAAGCATTAGCTTTTTATCTTTTCTTTACTTTCGATTTATGTATTTCGTAACATTGAATATTGAATTGATTTGTATGGTTAATATGAGCGGCTAAGCACCTCTTGGTGCTGGCCTAGTTATGATTCCTTAATTGTTTTGTTTGCGTTTACATTACTTCCATATAATTATTTCTAAGTGTATGCATGCATAGTTTATTGGTAGCTACCCTTGTTTCGGTAGTTTTGAATGGCGGTAGAGGCTAGTTGCTTAGGAGATATGACCAACTGACCCTAAGTGAGTAGACTGAGATGGGAAGGGTAAGATATGACCAACTGACGACCCTTTCTACTTGTGCGATTTGACCAACTGATCACCTACCGTTTGGATGAACTTAAGAATTAGGGGGTGAGTGTTTAAGTTGCTAACGCCCGGGCACTCACTATTATAAATCTAGCATGTAGCGGTACTTAATGACTTGGCTTAGGGGACCAGAAACAACTGGACTTATGAAGGGACACCTGACTTCTCCAGTGGAGGCATCTTTGCTGATAGGTTAGGGCGAATTGACCAATGCTGTCCTCTCGAATTTGACCCCACCTGAAGTAATTGGAAGTAATTAGACGTAGATATTACTAGCTAGGATGATTAACTAGGTTAGCACCACTCTCCTCTATTGATTAAACATTTGCCTTTTATTTGCTTTAGTAGTTAATTAATTAATTTCTTATCGAAATCATATTAAATCTGTGACACCTAGACTTAGTAATAATCCAACACACATAGCTCTTGGGACGACCTCGATTTTACCGAATACTACACTACACACGACCGGGTACACTGCCCGTTAGTGCACTGGGGTAGACCATAGGTATAACGAGACATTATAAATATTAAAACCTGGTCAGTAAAACCTGCATCAGTTTGGTACAAACAATGATGTATGAACAATTATAATACACACTTGTGATGAACAAACAAGACTTGCAACTCTTTGTTGAAGCTTATAAGTCTTCAATGATGCTATGATCTTCTTGCTAATTAAGAAGCTCACAAAGATGAATATTAATGAGTTAGATACAGGGAATAATGAGTAGGAGAAAATATACAATGTTTATGTATGTAAGTGTGTGAAAAAACAACTAAGTTTGGCTTGCTATTTATAGGCAAAAAGCCACAGCAAGCCACGGATCTGACGGAACCAAAAAATTGGTTCCGTCCGTGTATGTTTTTGGTTCCATCTGTCCCTGACATGGGATCTTCCAAGATCTTGTAAATCTAGTTCATATCTTTCCAAATATTTAATTTATTTGGTTAATCAAAAAATAAAAAAGATATTTGTGTTGACTCTATTATAATTTTTGTCGTTTAATTTTCAGATACAATCCATATATAATATACATATTATATATATAATATTATATATATATATTAATATATATATATATATATATATATTAATATATTATATAATAATTATATATATATATATATATAGTATGGTTTAATGTAAAAAGGGTTTATGGGTAAAAAGTATAAGAAGGATTTGTGACCATGAGATGTGTAATTAATGACATGATGTGTGGTTGAGATGAATAAGGGTAATTTTGCATATTTTGAATAGTTTAGGGTTTAGTGTTGTTAGTTTTTGAGTGTCATGATAAGGGCTCTTATTCTTTTTCATTCACACAAAAATAATAAATGAGGTAAATGAATTGTTGGTTTTTGACCAAATTCACACCTAATGCTTAGTCAAATTGTCATACCTTTAATTTTTCTTTATTAATTTATGGTGACATTAATTTGCTATAATTTTTTATGACACACAAAAAATTTAGTATTCTTTTAGTGATACGACTAAAATTTCTAATACATTTATAGTGACACAATAAAATTTAAATTACATTATTAGTGACACATTTGCAATACTTTTAGTACATTT